>DWKL01002161.1:0-13151 GCA_018249415.1 Phareas burnsi | reverse complement strand
ACGGTTAAAATTCGGTATAATATTTTATGAATTCATTTAAAATAAACTTATACCCACGAAAATAATCACGTTATTTAATGCTAATAAATATAAAAATAAGAAATAAATTAAATAACAATTCATTTAAGCACAGCTAAATGTACAACCCCGCTCATTAGCGATCAAAAATAAATCTAGGGATAATGCTGTTAGTAGAGCAAAATAAAATACGCCATATATTAACCATAACCACACCCTAACAAGATTCAACAAAAAACATTGAATAAATGCACCAAACGTAAATAAAATTTGAAAAAATAGATACATCTTCTCCATGAACAGTGGTACTTTTCTTCGTAAATATAAAATTATGAACAACAGTGAAATTATTAGAGTAGGACCTGTAGAAATGCAATACATGTGTCCTTGTGGTCTTGGGATTGCAATTGGCAATAAAGTTATAATAAGTGCGATTACCTACAAAGATAAATAATTGTTGACTGCTAATTTAATTAAACATTTAAAAAAGGTACAGTACTTGACAAATACTTACAAATTCAACCAACTTCATGATAAATATGTTATATTTTATTAATTCATTCCATTTCCTATCTACAGGCACAGAATCTGAAAAAGAATTGCTATAATTGAGTATGTCTACGACATACGACCGTAATAATATGTTATGTACATGTATGAAGTTGTAAATTAAGGCAAACAATGTAATTACAACCCGAATGGCTAAACACATGTAGAATATCACCACAATTTAATTGTATTTGTATGTATTTTTATTATGGGCACACAGTGATACACATAAGTGTCTAACTATAAAGATATTTTTGTATTTCGCTGCCAAAAAATAGATAGTATGTAAAAATAAATATTTACATACTACTACGAGATCGTTGTTTGGATAGATATGGTTTATTACGATCAATAAAGTGTTATGTCGAAAAAATAAAGTAGCTTTAAACAGTAATTAACCGACAATTAGTATTTTATTTACCATTTATTATCATATCAGACATTTTGAAAGGTATCTGATAAAACACTATTTTAAATGAAAACCAATATTAATAGTTACAAATACTCATAGTGTTAAATAATTAAATATTTTATTGTAAATACTCGAAATTATTAAATTTTCGCAAAAATATACACAATATACTTATGTCATCAACAAACTTCGTTGTCGTCATTAACATCTTTATAATTCTTAAATTTGATTTATGGGCTAGGAAAATAGCCAGTTTTCACTTGTTGAGATTTTTTTAATATGTCGAACTAAAATAATGTAACATTACTGATTTATATACATTAAATTATCCATAAGTACGTTGTTTTCATTTACACAAAGTTAATACGAATATAATCAAAAATAAAATCGGTAACAAACAATTTTACGATACAGTAGCATCACTTTCTTGGCAAGAAACATGATTTATCTGCCTATTTATGACAGAGGTGTCACCGAGTCAATCTTCAGTCTGGACAGTTTGCCATTTAGTCAGTGTCATTTGTCATTGGGAAATTGGCGTGTTGGTTGTAGGATACGAGAGTAATTTAACACCTTTATTTTGAAATGCATTGAACTAAATCGCAAGCAAACAAAAATACATAATGGAGGACGAAGACCCAGTGGTACAGGAGGTATTATATTCATTATATGGCTTTCGTCAACGTGGTAAAAAATAGGTTATGTTATTGTACAAATAGTTCTAGTTTTCGCGTGTTTATGATAATCATATTCATTTCAGATACCTGTATTTTTATCCCAAGCGTTGGCAAAGAACTTATACATATACCAGTACCCAGTGAGACCTGCTAATAGGGATTGGACAAATGTTAAAATCACTAATGCTTCAGTGAAGCCTAAAAATCAAATGGTTAGGCTGGAGGTTGGCCTAGATACATATAGCGAAAGGTATTGCTCATCTAAGGGCGAGCAAATAGCCCTGAACACTGATGGACCCCAGGTAGTACCTTTATTCACAAACTTTGTTTTAGTATAGACTATGATTAAGTTACTAAGATGTAATCAGGAATTGTGTGATGCAACTCGTGTAATGATTTCGTTGTTCTATAATTTAACTTTCTTTGAGATCCTAGAATCATTTTCTTGATATCTTTAGCAATTATTTACAATTGTTCATTTTGAAGATAGTAAATCTTAAGTATGAAGTGGAAAATTTACAGGAATGTACTGTACTTATGTAATTTGTATTACTACTGTTATATGCACATATATATATTATTTTTATCTTATTTATATATAGTAATGTGTATGTAAGTGTATATAAGTTTATGCCTACCATTTACTCTCACCATGCCCAGGATGATTGGCAGAGAGTGCCATTAGGCATTAAGTTATCCTTTGTATGTCCTTTCTTTAAGGTACATACAAAATAAATAAATAAAGCAGGTTTAGGATTTTAAGCTAATACCGTCATAGAAATTATACATTTTAATTACATAATGGGCACTTAACTTAAATATTGGCAATAAAAAAATGGCATATCGTGAGTATATGTAATGTATGTAATAAAAATGTAGGTTTTCTCATCATGTTTCACATATAAAGCAGTTCATTTCATTTATGCACAACTAAATACATTTCAAGGATCAAATTGCCATGCCTAGAATTCTCCCCCTAGATTTCTAAAATAATGTAATTCATACTACTCATCTAACACGTTGACTGCGGCGGCAAATATTCAATACAATTCACCAGTGCGACACGCAACAGAACAGATATGTTTCAATACGGCAGTACACATCGTATGCGTTCAAGCAGCACGGGTGGCCCGGACAGTAAAACATGACAAGCGTGTTGGCCGCAGTAAAGCATGTTTGCCACAGTCAATGTGCTAAACTATTCATACTATTGTCTTGTATTAAAAAAAATGTATTTTTTTCAGGAACCACGGTACTCTAGAGATAAGGAAAAAGAGAAAGGCAAGTACTTCAAGCATGGAATTATGGATAAGATCGTGTACGAGAGCAGCGGACCGTGTGCGGAGACCAGACATTATGCTGTTGCGATTCTGCAGGACAAGGAGTTGCATTGCACACCAATACAAGGTTATCTATTTGATATCATCATCAACCTTTTAATGTCCCACTACTGGGCATGAGTCTCCTCTTAGAATGAGAATGGTTAGGTTAAAGTTCACCATACTGACCAAGTGAAGATTGATAGACTTCACACAACTTTAAGAACTTTCCAAAAGACTTTCACATGTGTAGGTTTCCTCACAATGTTTTCTTTCACCATTAAGTATTAAATTAAGTATTAAAAAAATCAGAGGTTAGTCCTTTCACACTAGAGGAATGGAGTTCGAGCCTGGCATGCACTTTTAATTTGTCTAAGATATGTGTGTATTGGAAATTATTTATCACTTGTTTTAATGGTGAAGGAAAACGTTGCGAGGAAACCTACATGCCTGAGAGTTCTTTATAAAGTTCATAAAGGCGTGTCAAGTCTAGCCATGCTCGTTTGGCCAACATGTTGGATTATAGTCCAACCCTTCTCATCCTGAGTGCAGACCTGTGCCCACTAGAGGGGCATTCATAGCTTGATGATGTTGATGATATATGACTTTTAAGGGTTTTGTAAAGAAATCAAAAATTAAATGTTTTCAATCTATTCACAGAAACGTTAGGTATTTTTGGGACAAAATACTCTATATGTCTTTTATCTATCTTTGAGTAAAAGTCTATTTAAAATACGTGTAGACGTTAATCTGTATAGTTCTTATGTGTTGGCATTGTTACTTACTTATAAATAAATTGTTTTGCAAAGATTGTTTAGGTCATAATTTATCCATTACTGTCCTTTTACTGGGTGTGAAGTTCCACTTAATATAAAAAGGATGGGGATCTATCATGCTGTCCAAATGTGGATTAATAGACTTCACAGGTCTTTGAGAACTTTAAGAAGTCACAGGCATTTAGGTTTCCTCACAACATATTCCATCACCGTTAAAGTAAGTGTCAATAGTTTGGATATGTAAATAACCTCAAAACATCAGAGCCTGGGATTCGAACTCCAGACCCCAAGCATGATTTTGTAGTTTAGCTTCAATTGCTTTTATTATTTAATATTCCTGATATAGATCGGCCTATCACAAGGACAAACACATTCGTAATTTGGCAAAATTTAATAATCCACTACACACATAAAAGCCGTTGGACATCCGAGCTAACATTGAACTACCCTCTTACTTCATTATCATATACACCACAGATTTTATCTGTATTTAAACTGTGGGTTGAATATTTTTATAGGTATTGTGCAGCTAAGGCCTTCATACTCATATCACGATAAGCAGGACAAGCGGAAGATGGAGAAGAGCAAGGCTGATGATGAAGTCGATGAAGAAGAACCAGAAGCGCAACAGGTTAGTGTAGATTGATCCGTGATTTTGAAATAATCCAAATATTCATTATCAACCGATTAACACTTTGACTTCGGCGGCTAATATATGAAACAATCCACCCGTGCGGCGCGCCACACAACAGGCGTGTTTCGGTACGGCGGCACACACCGTATGCGTGCGAGTCGCATGGGTGGCTCGGACAGTAAAACACGACAGGTGCGTTTGTCGCAGTCAAAGTGGCATGGCTCACGGCATCGTCATGAAACGTACACATTTGAAAGTTCTATGTAAAATTCTCGAATGTGTGTGAAGTCTACCAATCCACAGTGTGGTAGACTAAAGTCTAACCTTACTCATTCTGAGAGGAGACCCATGTCCTGCAGGGGGAGATCAATTGTTTAATAATAATGATGATGTATTTGTATCGTACAAACAAGATTTGTTTATATACCTAAACCTAGCGATAATGCAGACGGGCCATCTAATGGAAGATGGTCACCACCGCCTATGGACGCTCGCTGCATCAGAGGAATCGTCAATGCGTCGCCAGCTCTGAACGAGAGCTCTTTTAGTACGTTTTTAAAGAACCCATGTCATAGCGCTCCGGGAATACGTCGGGAGGAAGCTCGTTCCACACCTTGCACGTACGCGGTAAAAGAAACGATTTTCAATTATTAATATAATATGTATTATTTTTGTACAGATTACAGTGAAATTCGCGCGGCAGGAGACCGAAGTGGCAAAGAAGGCTAGAGAAAAGTCCTTTGAGACGATGTCGCAACGCATTTGCGAGGAGCCCTGGTTCGATGCCCTGTGGAGGAATTCGGAGAGTGATCATGCAGAGGTTAGTTAGATATAATTCCTTTCTCTATCCAAGCAGTGATAGCCTAGTGGTTAAAATTCCGGCCCTTTCACGCTGGCTGTCCGGGATTCGAATCCCGCACGCATCTCTGATTTTTCGAAGCTATGCGCGTGTTAGAATTTAGTTAACACTTGCTTTAACGGTGAAGGAAAACATCGTGAGCAAACCTACACATCTGAGTTCTTTGTAAAATTCTCGGAAGAATGTAAAGTATACCAATCCGCACTTGGCCAGCGTGGTGGCCTAATCCTTCTCAGTCTGAGCGGAGACCCGAGCCCAGCAGTGGGATATTAATGGACTGATGATGATGATGATGAATCCATTTTATGTCTCAGTCACAACTGCAGACGTCTTGGAGCACACTCCTCCACGTTGCTTCAGTGCGGATAATAAGGGGATGTAGCCAAATGTGAGGCTGTGAATGAGCGTGGAAAGTGTTAAACCGTTAAATTGTTTCTATTAACACGTTGACTGCGGCGACTAATATTCGATACATTCCATCCGTGCGGCGCGCAACACAACAGGCGTGTTCCAGTACAGCGGTACACACCGTGTGTGTGCGAGCCGCACGGGTGGCGCGGACAGTAAAACACGACCGGTGCGTTTACCGCAGTCAATGTGTTAATCGGTTTACCACCTTATACCAACAGCTGGAGCGTCTGAAGCTGTTCAGCGCGACCTCGTCGGATGGGTCCGCGCTGACGCTGCGAGCCGGTGATTACGTGCGGGCGCTAGTCCCGCCTCACGATGAGGACGAAATGGACACCGAGAAGAAGGTCACGCTCCAGGACCAGATTAAGGAGCTGTTGACCAACGGTGAGTTGTGATCATGTTTGTGTAACAAATATTTTTTTTATGTTTGAAGAGTAGCAAACGTGGGTGCAGACCACTTAGTTAAGCGATTACTGCAGTCCATGCACACCCACGTCTAAACTCGAAAAAAAGTTTGATAGGTGGTAGACCTATAATTCGTCCAGGGAGGTACTACCGCCGCTCTCGTAATCCGCCGCGAAGCAATACTTGTGTTGGAGAGGTGAGGTTGTCTGTTTGGGGTTGAATGTGGGGGTCTATGGGCTGCAATGACTCCTTGACATCAGGTAGCCTTCATGCTCGTTTGCTACCTATCAAACATAACAAAAAGAATTTCAGAGCTCAAAGAATTTAAATTTACATTTTAAATTGTTGACATTTTCAGTTGTTTCTATTAAATTTATACAATTTATTTTTGTCCAAAATATCATTTTCATATATACAAACTCGAGATTTGAAACTTAGTCCAATCTACATTTCTTTACTTATGTTATATAGCTTATTTAAAGCTAATTAAAACCTCTTAAGTTAAAACTGGCACGTTAGAAACTAACCGTTTGCGCGTGTTTGCAGCGAAACTGCTGACGTTCAACGAGATCCGGTCGCTGCTCAAGGTGCCGGAGACCGCGGCGGGCGAGGCCGCGCTGCTGGCCGCGCTCAGCGCCGCCGCCTGCTGCGTGCGCGGCGTGTGGGCCGCGCGCTCCACCGCGCCCGGCTTCGCGCCCTCTGCGCTGCACGCCGCCGCGCGGGACCACGTGGTGAGTGCACCGGGGCGTGCGGGGTGGCGCGGTTGAATGTGCGAGGGGCTGGGGTATCAGGGCTGGCCCCGCCGTCACTTGAGACTATGTGATGAGTGGGTTGAGGACCGGAGGGTCGTGCTCCCCTAGCCTAGGCTGAACGTTGCCGTACGGAAAAACGTGGTTGAATGTTCAGGGGGTTGGAGTTAGATTTGCCCCCCCCTTCCCCCTCCTCCTCCCGTCGCGCGAAACCACTCAGTTGCACGTTTCGGTGCAGTGCGACGTGGTTGAATGTGCAGGAAGCTGGCGCGTTGGAACTGGCCCCTTTCGTGTTTTATGCAACTGCACGGGACGGAGGGATGGGGATCGTATGGTCATTCCCCGCTGCACCGCTGCGCACAGCCATCAGTGGACAGAGGATCGGGGGCTAAAGGTCGCCCTCTCCCTTGTGACGAACCTGGCACTCTGTGTTCATGGACCACGTGGTGATTGGCCACAGAAGACCAAGCCTAGTATTGATGAGTATAAGACGGAAAAAATAGGAGGTTCCAATTCTTACATAGAGTCGCCGCTTATGACAGCTTGGCGAGTTCTGTATTCAGAGGAAGGGTGTACTTTCTATAGGGAATGAGAGGGAAAAATAAACTGATGATGTAATTTTCCATTTATCGATTACGGATATCGATTACGTCGTAAGTCATCGTCAGAGTTCTTAATAAAGTTGCTGTAAATGGCTCGAGTAATCTAATAGGAGAGTCAAGCGTAGTGGTCAGATTCCCGCCTTTCAAGCAAGAGGCCCTGGGTTCGAATCCCGCATGCACTTATTATTTTTTCGAAATTATGTAAGAGCACAAATAATTTATACTTTTCCGTTTTCAGATTTGAGTACATGTGTACCGAAATCATTGACGAAAATATTTTCAACAGCCAAAGTTTTTAACACATGTAGTAAAATTAGTTATATGATCAATTATTAAAAAAAAAAAGAAAATGTATGTATATTGAATTGAATATTATTAATTTATTTTAAATAAATTACATTAATTAAAAGACAACACAAGTCATACTTCTCACTCGCAGAACTCCAGAACATAAATATTTTAAATTTAATTTTCTAGTTACCAGCTAACATTTTATATTTCGCATTCCAGCTGTACCTCTTCACTCAGCACACGTACATAGACAGGCGGAAAGTAACCGCGGCGGTCCGGCTGCCGCCGCAGGAGGTGTTGCAGATCATGCAGTCGGTCGCCAAGCACAACCCGAGCACCGGCTGGGAGCTGCTCATCCCGGCCGACGTGGAGTTCGAGGAGAAGTATCCGGAAGTGATGCAGCGCCAGAACCTCTACTGGGAGGCCCGCCAGCGGCTGTTCAACGAGATGCTCATGGGCGACAGCGCGCCCAAGCGGCAGAGGAAGAAGTCGCAGAGGGACTCCCTCTCCGACTCCATGATGAGTCCCAAGCTGCGGTGCAACAGTGTCAGTGAGGAGGACAGTGATAGGAAACGCCCTAAGAACAAATCCGCCACCGGCGGTGGTAAACGGACACGAAATATCAGTTCGAGTAACGCGCCGGATAAATGATATTTAGTGTGCAGTAGCTAGGTTATCAAATTGTAGCTTTGTTGTGTTCCTACATAGACGTGCTAATCGAATAGACTCGTTTTTAATATTTTTTGTTTATGGGTTTGTGTACTTAACGTACATGTCAAGCCCACTGTAACCCATACATACAACTATATACTCACTACTAAATTTTGTAATTATGAATTAATCAGACTTCTATCTTTAAGAAATGCATTGATGAATGATCAAAGTTGGTCAGAGCGTGGCTCCGGCAATATACCTTGGTACGCACCTACATCAAATTGGTTTACGTTGATTGTCTTCATCGAAGCATCTCTTCACTTTCGATTCTGAACACACTCCTCCGAGAGATGCTGGACTCCAGGTGGATATATGTGGTGGTTTTCAAACCATGATAGATTAGACTACCTCCAAAGGTTCTACTAGCTGGTAGAACCATTCGTGGTTCGACAATAAAGGTACCATCGACACACTTATTTCTGCCATGTTATAGCAGTGTTAAACGCTGCTGTGTTTTGGTCTGAAGGGTGTAGTAAGGATGAGCTTATACGAGGCGGTTCAAATTATTTCTCAGAGAAAGTGACTCATGTGGCCAGCGTCAAATAGCACTTTTTTATGTGAGAAGATTGGCAAATGAGCGTACAGGCCGCCTGATATTAAGCGGTCACTGCAGCCCTTGGACACTCGCATCTAACCTCAAAAGGATTGACATCCTATCTGAGCTCGTACACAATCAATGCATCATTACTCCTGAGGATTGAGATGGTTGCCTCGCTGTAAGTGTACCCGGCGACCGCATGTCTTCAATCGAAACGCCGTAAAGCAATAGTTGTGTTTTGATTGGTGCAGTACGGTCGTCGGAAAGATTTATAGATGACGTAGGGAGATGACCATCTTAGTGCTAAATAGTAGTAACGGATTTGCATAGGTAACAGGTGTTTTCCCCGATCGTTTGCTACTCTTCGTACATAAAAAAATAATTGATTACATGATGTTTGTTTGCTACTTATAAGTCCTATACAAAAACCCCATATTGCGTGTCTATTGAATAATAATGTGTAAAAAAATATTAGGAGTCTATATATGTAAGCCGTCTATGTGTTATTAGCTTGTAAGTGTTTTGTGGCCGTAATATCGAATGTTAAATATTGGCTAGTATGCAAACTGCTGAAGTAATTTCGTCATTAATATTACTGTCCCACTGCTGAGCATAAGATTCCTTGCGGAATAACAAAGTTCACACCATCACAGAACGCTGATTCATCACACTGCCTTAACGGTTTGGTTCATACAGCTTAGGTGACTTCATCATCACCCCATTAATGTCCCACTGCTGGGCACGGATCTTCATTCAGAATGAGAACTGTTAAGCCAAGCTCCACGGACCTGGCCAAGTGTGGATTGGTAGACTTCACACATCTTCATGAACTTTATAAGAATTTTCAGGTATGTAGGTTTCCTCAGGATGTTTTCCTTTATCCTTAAAACAACTGATATTTAATTTCTAATGTGCATATTGCGGGATTGCGGAACACGAACTGCGGACTCCCTGTGTGAGAGGCGGAATTTGAACCACTAGGCTATCAATGATTAGGCAACTTAGAGAACTTTAAAACGTGTAAATTTCTTCAAAATTAAATTTCATCAAAGTAGTTATAATTAATTTCTAATAACCACAATTTGCAAAAATCCGAGGGTAGCTTCGATTTGACCGTAAACTACAACTGGGCTGTTATTGTAATTTCGTTTACATATAATTATATATATCGATGCTATGTATTAGAGTTTGTGTTAGCGCCATTTCTGTATGTAACTCAACGCTATACTCTATATGGAAGAATCCGCGGGCAAAATGATAGTTATAAGTTAAAATATATAAGTAAAAATACAAGGTGTCTTTGTTACTTTTGTAATGCTTATCAAGCGTGATTATAAGAAAATATATTGGAACATAACTTTGGATTATTTAACTGTATATTAATAGATTTTTTTTAATACAAAATGTGCAATGTGTTTTACCGAAATATAACGCATCACATACAATCTTCCATATACGAAATCCCAGAAAACAAAAATAGAATATAAATAATTTAAGGAATACCTTTGCTACGCCTTAAATTTATATAATTTGAGAATGTGGAGTTAGAAGAGATAAAGTTGGTGACATACTACATAGTCTATCTAATCGCTGCAATATTATATAAAATATATGCACTTATACCAATGTTCACGACCCTATTTATTCATTTGTTATTCATATTAATGATATTGTTATTGAAATATGTCATATTTCAATATTTATAACGAAAGTACATATAAGTACACAATTTTAAAACGGAGTAATAGTTAAGGATAGGTAACGAGTTCTTATAATAAATAGTATTTCAAATAATGTTAACAAGATTAGATACGAAACAGATTTACAACATGTATCATTGCAACAAATTACAATATTCATATAGTAAGTTTAAACAGAAAATTGGTAACATATTTGATATATTTATATTTTTATTTCACTTGATAAATTTTATGCGGGCACTAATAATTTTTTTATATACTTAGGGCAATAATGGACAATTTTTTTGTATATTATGTAATATATAGGTAACCAAATGTCATCAAATCTAATTGTAATTATCGATATAACTGTTTTTTTGCATTTTATTTCTAAACACACACAGTGATAGTGAACTACAAAGGATTTTGTCCTTGGTCATATATCAAGGCCATAGTCCACCATGCTGGCCAAGTGCGGATTGATAGACTTCCTTCGAGAACTTTACAAAGTATTCTCAGATGTGTAAGTTTCCTCACGGTGTTTTTCTTCACAGTTAAAGCAAGTGATAATTAATTTATAATATGCACATAACTTCGAAATATTATAGGTGCGTGTGGGATTCAAATCCTGGACCTCCAGTGTGAGCGGACAACATTTTATCACTAACCTATCACTGTATTAGTCATTATTATTAAAATTATTAATTAAATTGGGTATTTTTATGGCTTAAACTTGTTTGCTACCCATGTAAACCATACTTTATCCATTATCCATTTGGTAAGTGTGTAAACATTGGTTTACGAAATGTTAAAAAATTCCCGTTGACATTGACTGCGGCACTAATATTCGAAACAATCCACCCGTGCGGCGCGAAACACAACAGGCGTTTCAGTACGGCGGTGCACACCGTAAACGTGCGAGTCGCACGGGTGGCGCGGACAGTGTGTTTGCCGCAGTCAATGTGTTAATAAACCCTCGTTTCCTTTCCTACTGATATGAAATGTGTTCAAAAGTGATTCCTGTTGTAATTTTTTGCAACGTTACACTGCTTTTATTCATTCGAATATTATACTAAATATTTCGTATTAAAAAAAGTTTGGTCGAAAAATTCGAAATTCGATTTTTTAAATTCGAAATTCGATTTTTGAATTCGAAATTCGATTTCGAAAAATCTGAACAATTCGATTTTAGCAAATAATTTACTGTGACCATTTTCGATTGGAAACATTGTTCATTTGTAATATTTTTTATTTAGTGAATAAGCAATGAAGGTGCCGTTGGCGTTTTACAAATTACGAGAAAATAGATAATAAATAAGGAAAAATATTCGTATACGCTTGGCCATTTATTATTGAAATTATGCTGATGATGTAATCGGTTGACGACCCAGTTTAGAATGAACATTATAGCTTTTTTTTTCCAAATGTATAGTTGTTGTTGGCCCTAGCAGCCTTGACGGCTTCACCGGTTTTGGCGGCGAGCCGAAGAGGGGACAGCCGGGACAGGAGACTATGATCGTGAAGGGGTGAATGATATCAGACTGTGGTTGGAGCCACGATCATTGTAGCTCTGTCCATTGTTATTTTTATAATCAATGTTTTACCATTCGTGTAAATTCCGACTCCGATCGGCTGTCGTCACCTGTCCTTGTATAACTTATAGTCTGACCACTGATCTCAGAAATTAAATTGCCACTTTCAATTTCTTTTTTGGTCTTTGAGAATGACATTTGGTTAGAAAATTTCGAAGACCAAATTGACAGTTGTCAATTTTCAGACGCACTAACTGTTACTACGATGACGTCGCGTGCTAGCTCGAATTCGACAGTTATAATGTTCTTACTATACGTATATTAATGTTATATTTAAAATAAATTATAGTCGAAATATTATAACAAAGTAAACATATGAGCGTAAAAATGATTTTTCACTTATGTTTATACGATATTTATTGTAATAATAGTAGATTTCTTGCTCGTTGACCGATTTCTGTGTTGCAAGACGTTGTAATTAATGTTTGTAAAGCGAAATATAATCATCGCAATGCGATTCTGTATATAGTTGTTATTTTTTTAAGTAATAAACATTTTAAAATTGTTTGTGGTTTAACTGTAATATACGATGAGAATATATAACTATAATATAGATGTTTCTTGCATTCAATTTATTTTTATAAGTTATACTTCTTTAGGCGTGTTAAGTGTAAAAAGATAAGAGAATTTGAATATGCGCGGGCGTACATTATATAACGATTAAGAGTATGGTTTTACCGGGCTCTATTTTTTTTTTTTGTTTTTTATGTAAAGTAGCAAACGAGCATGCAGGCCACCTGATGTTTAGTGGTCACCGCAGCCCATGGACACCCACACCCAACCTCAAACAAAACCGAAGTTTCGTTTGAGGCTGTATATTATCGTTACTACTCCTGAGGACTATGATGGTCGCCTCGGTATATGTGTGCCTGGAAACCGCACCTCTCCAACCGAAACACAACAACTGCTTTACGGTGGATTATGAG
>DWKL01002160.1:0-13152 GCA_018249415.1 Phareas burnsi | reverse complement strand
CTATGGCCTAACCCTTCTCATTCTGAGAGGAGACCTGTGCCCAGCAGTGGGACATTAATGGGTCGATGATGATAGTAAATTGAATTATCGTAATAGTGGAGTCAAAGCTGAATGACAAATAAACCAATCTGAGACAGGTTATCACGATCAGACGGGTCATCGACTCCATTCCGTATTGTTTATCACTCCCACCATATACCACCATATAATAATATACATACATTAGGCACAAATTGCTGTAATGAAACATTTGAATAAAGATATTGATAGCCACTAGTTCATTTCAGACGAGAAGTTGTTTAAGATGGAAAAACCCATGTGTAGTGTAACAATTACTGTTGTATCTGTATGTGTATAGTTAAAAATTCTTCGTATTTATAAATTATTGTCATGTCCTGTAGGAAACGAAACTGTGGTCCAGCTGATGGTAAGTAGCCACTAGAGGACGGCGACGGAGACGTTACTCCTGAGAAATGAGTAGGAACGCTTCGACTAAGTGTCTCTGTTTTATCAAACCCTCAGATCAGAACACAGCAGCGTCTACCACTACTGTTTAAAGGCAGAAATAGGTGTGGCGGTGGTGCCCCGAAGTCGAAACATGTAGCGTTGTTAACACAACACATTAGCGGTAGTAACACACAGCTAGAAAGTCATATTGCATTACTATAAGTAAATATTAATCATAGTAATGCATCAGTGATAGCCTAGTTTAAGTTTCTGGCCTCTCATGACGGAGGTCCGGAGTGCGTATCCTGCAGGCACCTCTGTTTTTTTGAGATAATGTACGTAATAACAATTAATTATTGCTTGCTTTAACGATGAAAGAAAATATCGCGAGAAAACCTATATATCTGACAGTTCCGTAAAGTTCTAGAAGTTGTGTGAAGTCTACTAATCCGCCAGCGTGGCGGACTATGGCCTAACCCTTCTCATTCTATGAAGATACTCGTGTCCAGCAATGGAACAGAATGATGATGAATTAAAAAAAGGTTATGTAATGAGGGAACTATAGTAATAACATGCCATTCCCAGCGATTAGCGGGTGGGGCGGTCCGCGCCGGTCGGGCGACACGAGCGCCGCGCGGGCGGCCGCGCCCAGCGACCCGCTCGCACGCAACACCGCCTCGGTCACAGTTCTCGTGCGGCGCGGGATGTGCTCTACATATATTGCAACTGTTGACTAATAAAACGTTGACAACAGATCGACCGATACTCGAACGTACATTTCGATACCGTTTGCTCGATGGTTTGATCATGTTAGGTAATTTTTATTATGACTCGCATGGAGCAGCGGTGATCATATATCAAAGTCAGTCATCAAAATAATAAATTTTGATTTCTGTTCAGGGTCTTAATGTTTGTGACAATGAGACGATGTGTTTGGGAAGAGATATTTTATTAAAATACACACAATAAATGTTATGTATGTATTAAGTTATTATTATGTAAATGATAACAGTTAATAGAATTTTGCTAATAAATAAAAGATGGTGTACGATGTTAGGTAAAAGGGAAAAATTGGAACAAAATTTAGTTAATGTTTTTTTGTCTCAGTAAATTGACTTAGTGCATCTAGTGTAAGATTGAATGTGCAATGTGCAAGTTTGCGTTACGTGTTCTTAAACTAACACATTCATATCTAATGTACTTGGAAGTTCAATGCACTTATCTCCTTATATAGGTGTTTTTGCAATACCAACAAAGTAGGCAAAGTTTATAATTACACTAGAATCGGGCACCGCTCGTGTCGCAAGCTTCCGTACCAAATATCCTTTGATTTCCGCTTGCGACATGCGCCCCTGCCTGCGACAAACGACGGACACGACCACCGATCAAAGTTTAAAAATCATCCGAGTAATGTTCACGCTATAATCACCCTTATTACTTAAGCATATACCTATGTTAGAATGAATCTAAGTTAATAACTTATGTAAAGTCTCTAGATAGGCTGTACTGATATTACTATTGCCTGGCTGTTTATGCTAACTTATGTATATTTGTGTAAGAGTTTACTTAATAAAGTGATGAATGAATATGTTTGCCAAACTTGTACATACATAATAGGTACATGTTTATCCAACCCAAGTAAATGGTTCCAACCGGAACGTTCTATTAGTGTACATTTTAACTACCTTTACAGCCCACAGCGACATCGGCGTGATTGTGTATTCACGTGACATTCCTCTCGTGGTGTCGACAACTAAGGACTACTTAGGGTTATATTATGAAGTAAAAGCAAATTAGAGTTTAAAAATTTATTGACCTTAGTTTTGTAAGTATAATCACGGTACACACTAATTTGGCACTCAAAATCCTTTCAATTTTGATCGGCGGGTGACAGTTTTTCAAACCATTGCTCATTGTATGCCCGCCAGTCTTATTCGTACAGGTTTTGGGCGAGCAATGTAGACTTAAGTTAAAGACCTTATGAAATAGGCGGCTCAATGCCATCCGTGGCCGAGGCCTACGAGTGGCGCGCCGAGAGCCACGCCGTGGCCACCGTACAACCCGTGGCCGAGGATGGGCGCGGGCGCAGCGATCGTGTGGCTGACCACGGGCGCGGCGGCGATGCTGTGACCGTACAGGCCCAAGCCGTGGCCTCCGTAGTAACCATGGCCGCTGTACAAGCCCAGGCCGTGGCCGCCGTAGTAGCCGTGTCCCCCGTACAGGCCTAGGCCGTGTCCGCCGTAGTAGCCGTGTCCCAGGCCATAGCCGAGTCCGAAGAGGCCACGCTTTTCGTTCTTTTTCTCCTCTGCGCCGTAGACTGCCACCGCGGCCAACAAAAGTACGCACAGCTGGAAGGAAAGTTACAACCATTTACTTGTGAAATTAATATCGTCACTTTTCTTGAACTTGATATGAATCATATGCTAATATCCAAATTGTGCGAATTTTTACAATTTTATTTAAATTATCAAATATCAACTGAAATGTCTAAAAACATAATGGGAATTTATTTTTTATTCAAGTTGCACTAATTCATTTCTAATACATCTCAAGCGCCCGTTGTCTCTGTTTGTGTGTACTACGTTCTATGACCCATTTTTATTTTAAATGTATTAATAGAAATTAAACTTTCAAGATACCTTTATTGAGATTTAATATTTCGAATGATTAGTACATAAAATATTTAATGTCGTTGTAGTTGCTTATTAGGTGAAAAGAATATAATTTGTTACGATAAATGTGCAAAATTATGATAAGGATACATTCGATTGAGCTGAAAACTTTAGGAAGTCGTTATTCAACTTACGATAGCCTTCATGTCTTTGGGTGCGTTGTCGAGGGGGTCTCAAGAAACACTAGCCCTTGCTGGCAGCCCAGCGTACTTATACGCCCAACGGAGACCCCTCTCTGGCTCTATCTACCTAGCCTGTTGCACTTACTCCAATGGTATCAAATTTATTGCAATAAAATTGCACTGTCTGAGTGAACCGGTGTTTGATATTAACTTGTAACTGATAACTAAATAACACAAGGTAACGGGAGGGAAGTCGACAGAATAGAGGAGTACTTAGAAATAGGTTGTCATAAATATAAATGGATTGTCATTATTAGAGATTTTATTCAAGTTTGTTTTTTTTCAGGATTTTTGCAGCGTTATCGGCAAGTTTTCAAGTGATGTGCAGTATTAATTCATGCTTGTTGGGTATAGCAGCCGAGCGTGCAGCCTACCTGATGGTAAGTGGTCACTGCTACCCATAGACATTTGTAATAAATCCCAAACAGGATGAAGTCCTACCCAACGTACCCGGTTCTATCCGGTCTTATCTGGTTGCAATGGTTTCTCTGGGCTACGTTGGAAAGTCTCGTGTAATATCTCTTTACCACATCCTTCAAACCACAACATAGCAAAGTTTTTCCGTTATAAGGCATCAATAGCTGTGGCGGTGGTGCACCGGTCTCGAACCACGAAGGGTCTCCCACCGTTAATAATAAATAACAAATTATTAAACCATAATGATTTATATTTATCTTATATATTGTGGTAGAGACAAAATAAGGCACTGCAGCTTGTTCAGCTTAACCGTGCGCTGTATCGATGAGTCACCGCGGTCATTTTTGTGCAATAGAACGAATCAATCTTATTCCTGTGCGCTTACGGTAAGTTATCCCAGTTATTTATGGCGTAGACCACAGATTTTATTTCATATCTGTGAGAACGAAATGTGTTTTGTACACCAAACAACATACATATGTTGGATGACATTAGAATTTTCCTGTACAGTAATTTCTAAAAATTCTCTAAAGCATGGAGTTACAGAAGATTTTATTTTAAAATACAATAATAAATAATAACAATACTAACGGTTTCTACACTTATAGCTCGCTGGGATTCCTGTGTCATTGCCGCCAAGGACACATACAAAGACGAGTACGCGAATATCCTAGACCCAGAACAGAAATATAAATTCATCATTTAGATGTCTGCTTGGTTGGGAAAAGTGCTCTGCGTGTCAGACCGGTAAAGTGAGCAACGCGTCACGTGGGATGTCAACGGCAAATAGAAGGGGCTTGCAAGCCTCCTAATGTTCAGTTGTCAGTTATTGACATCTGGTACCAAATCCGGAGTTGATTACAGATACCTTTAGGAACTACGTTAGAATACTTCATGTGTGCGAAGCCATACCCTTCAAATCAGAACACCGCATCGATAAGCCAGCAGTAGCTGAAAGGAAGGTACCGTCGCAAAGCAGTCATTTTGATATGTGATAATGAAAATACGTCACAATAATATTAACTTGGCTTGATGGCATGCTTGTAATCGTTACATGCGTGAAAGCTACGTGTTAGCGTAATACGAGTGATTAATTACAGTGTATGTTTGTGCAATCGATACATTCGTGACAATTCGATCATTGGATAGTTTCCGTAGTTTGCGGTTTCCTGCGGCCGGCTCACTGCTGGGCGTGTGCTCGATGTCCAGATAGAGTACAAATGTCTCGAAAAGTATTAACTCCGAAGGTTTCAAGTTCTGATCGTATAATGGAACGTTATAATTAATTTCCAGTGTTGGGTTTTTTAGAAAATTAGAGGACGTTAGTTTTACTTTTTTCTTTAAAAAGTGTTTGAAAATATTGTTCTGTCCAGTACAAGTTCATTTTTCTTGTATTAATAATTCAATGTTTTGATGTATACATATTTGGGCGCGTTATGAAAAAAAAAATTGAGAGTGAATTTTTTTTACCAGCAGAGTTGGTGCTCGCGTACCATGTTACATGGCCACACCAAACTTTATAACCGCTTGTATGGTAAATAAAAGGACAACACTTAAAATTGACCTAAATCTGAGCGATTTAGGGCAAATTTATGACCATTTTTATTAAATTAAAGTTTAAATTATTTTTGAAATTTTGGTGCAATTTTTTTGTACAATAAGCTAGCGAAAACAAATTCTGAAATGAACAGTACATGTATTGAACTTAGTTCTACGAGTTCGCAATCTTTTATTTTTATAATGGCGTAAAAGACAGAAGGTCGCGTTCCATTGATTATTCCTATTTATATATGCTTTAATCCCGTTAGGTGAGAATCACTATTCTAGCGTTAGACCTCTCGGGGTATTGCGCCACCGTGACCGCGCACCTGCCCCAGTGCAGTGGGCCGAGCGATTAGGGTTGCTACTCTAAAAGCCCTATCGTCCAGCATTCGCGTTCGATTTGTCCAAAATCATCGTTTAATGTCGGTAAAT
Source organism: Phareas burnsi (assembly GCA_018249415.1). Classification (NCBI taxonomy): domain Eukaryota; kingdom Metazoa; phylum Arthropoda; class Insecta; order Lepidoptera; family Hesperiidae; genus Phareas; species Phareas burnsi. The sequence goes on along the minus strand of DWKL01002160.1, from coordinate 7,460 downwards.
ATTTATGTCATTTGCCCGAAAACGAGTTTCTTTAGTCATTCGTAATTGGATATTAAGCGATCACTCGACACTTGAACTAAATAAACATAAATGCCACCATAACGAGTCTGTATGGTTTTTGTATGTAGCAATAACTTGAACTTTATAGCTTGTGTACAACCCAGCTGGTAATCGAACCTTCTAGGACAATTGTACGTAAAGTAAGGTAAGTAGACTTTTCAATTGTCAATTGTTTAAATTGTCAATGCGCCTCACTTGATACACAGATTTATCTTCTACGTTCCAGTAATACTGTAATAATTTGCATTCTGAGTATGGGCTCACACAAAAATCAAAATCAGAAATCGAACCTGGGACGTTTTGAAAGGCCGCCTATTTAATTAACAAGGATCATTAACAATTTAATAATTCAAAAGTGTGTTATAACAAGTTTGTTTTATATTTTTAAATGGTCTGGAAAATTTACTTTTACTCAAGTATTGATAATATTAAATAATTCATTAATTACCATACTTTAAAATTGTTTATTATCATATGTTATTATCATAGCATTATCCCTAATCAATAAAGTCGGTGAATTCATTTAGCTTAAAACGATAATAAGTTAGCTTGGAACGATATGAGCCAGCCTGTTTACTGAAATCCAATTAATATCCGATCAAGGGCCGATAAAGCCAAGTATTAAACACACGTGTTTGTGCAACACGTTATCGACGGCGGCGACTGAGACTGTGTCCGCAATCGCCGACCTCATGAGAATTATAACCCACATTCGTACAATTTTACTTAATTGAAGGCTATTTGAGTCCTGTTATTTAGACACCTACTAGTAATTTTATTTGAGTAATCTAGAAGGCATAATATTGTAGCGTATTAGCTATTTATTTTGGATTTGAATTATAAATTATTATGTTGCGGCTCTGTTTAAAGCATATATTAACATGAGGTGATCAAAGTTAGTCTTGAGATAGTCCTTCACCGTTAAAGACATTTGAATACATAGAAAAAAATAAGAAAGATTTATCCGACGCTACGTCTTTCTGGTTTGAGTCCAGATTGATCTAAATTATGTTTATTTTGTGTTCCCTAAAATACTTTTAGAGTATAACACTTGTGACACTATAAAGTATTACTTGTCCAATTTTGAATTTGACGTATTTTAAGAATAAATTACATACATACATCTCGACAATATTTTTTCTTTATTTATTAATCAACTTATATAAACACTAATCTAATATCAATGAAACACTATGAGTTTGATATAACTTAATATATTAAATAGACTTTTCACTGGTTTAAACCACACAATCAAATCTCTTTGTCTCGTATATCGTACAACGGCTGTCCGCAGTCGTGGCAAAGCCACTCCTCTTCCAAGGGCAGCTCCCACAGTTCGCCGAGGACTCCGTTTCTCGGCGTACAAAAAGGATGAACTTTGAACGTGGCAAAGCATAAGTCCAGAAACTTCTGTTCGTTCTCTATCTCGCGGAGGATCTGAAGAACACGAAGCAGTAACCTTGGTCGTAGCGTGATGGGAATAGATTTTACTTTCAAGACTTCTTCCGTTGCTAGTCCTAAGGCGATCACCAAGCGATCTGATGGGACGCCAGATATTATACATTGCGCAACTGTCTCCTCACTCCTCGAGTATAAGCTGTCCATCGCACTCAGTGTAATATTTGTTGTTACAGTGTCGCCAGCACCTCTACCTCTATAAAATTGGCAGGACCTGAATATCCTTAAATAATGTCCACTTATATAGGTTGTCATTAGTATAACGTTAATGAGTTAAGTTGTTAACGAATATATTCATTAATTAATTATTAAAAATAAAGGTTATAATTTGTCATTTTTAAGTAAGTGTTTGTCATGTAAGATTAATTTTTAAATGGACATTAATCATTCTGGATAATATGTTTACTAATTTCTTAGAAAATAATTGATTATTATTTTTTTCGTAAAGTATCTATGTGTGTCATTATTATTCTTCAAAATTATATCAGTTTAATGATGATATTGATTCAACGCCATAACAATAAGTTTAAAGATAGAACCAGTTTATTGACAATCAATCAATCTCTATACAAATGTATTCGGAACAAATTTCTTCGATATCAGCTTAAAATACTAACTTATATATAATAATTACTCAACATGAATGAATTAGATTTAAGTCCGCTTCCTCTAAAATAGGCAGGTATCTTTAAATTCGTACTGGAATGCTTTCCGAATGGGTAGTGGGGTACCGAACCGCAGGCCGCCTGAGCATTTCCGTTTACTCTGCAAAAGGATTTATCGACTGCCACCGTCGCCGTATATGCTTATGTGCTCCAATAAAATGCAACTTGTCACCGAGTGCATTGCATTCGTTTAAATTGACAATAAGTGAATTGCTTTTAAATTCTTGACAAATAATAAAACAAGAGATTGAATCGATCGATTTGGAAAAATATGTCGAGCTATGAATCTTTGTAAATATATGCAATCGTGACTGACATCGGTAAAGCTTTTTGGGCTGAATCAAGAAGTGGTTGTTCTATTTATTTATTTAATTTGCGTCATGAAGCATGAAACTATCCATCCCCCTAATATTTTTACAAGATTAAACATTATTAAACATTCTAATCCAAATTATGATGAATACTGATTCAAATTCAAGCAGTTGTTGTTGCATTCATCGACCCATTAATGTCCCATTGCTGGGCACAGGGCTCCTCTCTGAATGAGAAGGGTTAGACCATAGTCCACCACGCTGACCAAGTGCGGATTGGTAGACTTCACACACCTTTGAGAACTTTGCAAAGAAGTCTCAAATGTGTAGTTTTACTCACGATGTTTTCCTTCAACGTTAAAGCAAGTGATAATTAATTTCTAACACGCACATAACTTCAAAAAATTAGAGGTGCGTGCGGGGTTTTAACCCTGGACACTCAGCTTGAGAGGCCTGAATCTTAACCGATAGGCTATCACTGCTCGTGATACTACCTACTGCGTGTGCAGTTGTTGCATTATTGTAACTTAATATGAACTTTCATATAAATAAAAGGTATTAGTAGGATAAATATCCATAAAACACGTGCGTCGGTTTTACAATTTGCACATTTCAAATGCACAATCAGATCGAAATTATAACAAAAACCCAAAGAGCCTCATTAAAAAAAACATTTGTACCTTTTATTTACTATCTATCTTTTATATGTTTGACCTGACAAGTTTATCTTAGTTTTTGCAACATTAGCTGTTTCGTTAGCGTGTTATCTGATCCAAAGATAATACAAGTAATAAATTAGCATCCACCTACGTGCATTTCAATTAAATAATATAGAAGTAAAGTTCAGGACGCGAGGCGGTCGTGAGCGGCGCTCCAAGGTGACGGCGATTCCCATGCATTGTATCGGTCCCGATTGGCGCCGGTAAAGGTCTCACTTGTGATGCGTATTCGCTTGTTAATATGAAGTAACCAGGTAGGTAGCAATTACCACTTAACATTTCAAAATTATGTGGAAGATTATTTTGGGAATATTTTGGGATTATTTTTCTTATTTAAAATCGTAGAGTTTTGTTATCCTAGTTACTGATAAATTAGTATTATAGATCTCTAAAGAAATTATCTTTCATAGTTACCTAATTATGCGGTAAATGTACGTTAAATATTCGATTCATCCTGAGGATATTTATGACAAATCTCAACTAGACGTATCCTATAAAAACGCATTAAGACCGTCAACTTGCTGTTTGAGTGCAAAACTCGAACATTTCACGTGGCAAAACGTGCTGACTTCCACATCTATTACGCTGCGTTGCAAGACTGTGTTGTGGAAAATGATTTCACACAAAATAAAAATCAGCCTTCATACAAACAGAGGACATCTTTCAGTGGTCCTTTGGGAAAGACTTCAACCAACGTATTTAATTATGAACATGAAATATATGTTACTCGTTAGTGTGATATTATATTCATTACGAATATGTAGATTGTATAATAAAAATATTATTCTATTAAGTAATTTATTCCTTAGTTAGTACTATATAACAATAAATCTATATATGTGTTTGAGAACTTCATTAATCACGCAGACAAGAACTAATGTCGTTCGCACTTATGTGTCGCAGCGCGGGGCGGGGGGCGGTAGCGGGGGACGGCCGTTAGCTGGATATACGAGCAGGATGTAATCTGGGAGCTCTAAAGGCTATACTTGCGTCGGTATAATGTATCTCACATTAGTCCTTTTTGTGTCGTGTACAGATAACACAACTAAAAAATTACATTTAAGGAATTAGTTGGAATGCCCCATTCTTGTGTCACAAATATCTTTGAAAAGAAGTTGAGACAAACTAAAAAATTCACGATGATGACATGCTCTGTTGAACAGATGCGCTTCTTCAGACAATTGATTATCTGATGATGATTGAATTGATTGAAATTTGAACACTACCAGTATAAATAAATTTATAAAAATAATATTATAATTTTATTGCGATGTATTATAATAGATTTTTTTACATCATTTCTTTAGGGTCTAAATAAGGGATGACAATTTACAACACTTAAATGTATGATTTAATGTCGCATGTATGTCATGTGTCAACACGGCCGCTCGCGGCCACGTGTGCTCTACATCCCGGGGCGGAGGCCGACAGCGGACTCGTGCGACGATTACGAAACATTTCGTTACTGCCTAGTTCTGTTTAGAGGCTTTCTAGAGAATAAAACCTATTGAATCAATGTATTAAAAATATCGCTCCTCCCCTATTTATACAGTTCTTAATACGTTTAATAGGTGGTAGGACTATAGTTCGTTCGGGGAGGTACCATAGCCGCCCTTATAATACGCGTGAAGCAATTCTTGTGCTTCGATTGGAGAGGTGCGGTTTCCGGGTACGTTTACAGAGAGGTGACCATTTTAGTCCTTAGGAGTATTAACGCATGAATGTACAACCTCAGATATGGCTTTAAGATTAGGTGTGGGTGTCCATGGGCTGCAGTGACTACTTAATTTTGTGTGGCTGGCCCGTTCGTTTGCTACTCTTCAACATTAAAACATATATTATTAATTACTATGTATATTTCATTTTACTTCTCGTAATTTCTCGTCGAAGTACTTTTAAAACGCCGTGCAATATTAAATATCCTGTTTCTTACAAATGTAATATTTAGAAATCTAGCCTGTTGAGTTTCGCTTATATTTAACAATATTAATCCAGCGGTGTATTTTTGATATTTTTATGGTATATTTGGAAAATTCGGAATAAAAACGATATGTAAACGAAACATTTTAATTTCACAATCAATAAATAATCTTAGTGCTATGTTAATTGTACTTGCATACAAAATAATATTAGGCAATATTTACACTAAACGTGATTTAATCATACAACTACCAAAATGCCGACACAAATACAACAATCATTGCTAACTCATACACCAACTACTCAACGAAACACTTATACAACTTAATTAGTAATTGCATAAATCTATCGTACGTAGCCATTTCTAAAGACTTATCACATTACACTTTCGACGAGGTAGCGTTGCGCACCGCACTGCACACAAAGTTTCGCACTTCGTGTAGACGCTGCCTAGTATACTCCTATAGTCCGTGACCGCCGCATTTGTTATTATTTAAAAATAGTTAAAGCCGGGAACACCACAATATTGCATAACTATACTGTGATAAGATTTCAGCTCATTTCAGCGTTCTACGTCTCAATAAGTAAATACTTAAAGATTACGTATGTTGTTACTTTGTCACTAATATCTATTATTGCAAAACTATTTTTGATTTAAATTTACCATTCAGCGCCTACATAGAATAATTAACTACATCCTATATTGACATAGGCGTAACTACCGGAAGTGCTCGAGCGGTCGGTCGATGGGCGGTTGCAGGCCCAGGGGGATGTGGTTGTGGAACTGCTGGCCTTGGTCGACCTGGTCGTCCCCATTACGCCCCTCCACTCCTTGAGGTAGCCCGTACTCTTGCCCCGGCTGTGCCAAGTTATAGTCGTTCTGACCGTGTTGGCCGAAGTCTTGACCGAGTTGCCCGAAATCTTGTCCTTGTTGGGAGAAATCTTGGCCCTGTTGAGAGAAGTCTTGACCGTGCTGGGGATATTCCGGATTCGCAAAATTTTGGTTTTGTTGGAAATAATCGTTCGGTTGCCCGTATTCTTGCCCGGGCGCTGTGGCTTGTTGCGGCGCGCCGTACTCCTGGCTCAACTGATGCTGATTATTCAAGTGTTGCTCGTATTGCGCTTGCTCAATTTGCTGCTGAATGTGGTGCTGCAATTGCTGCTGGAAATCATGATATTGGTCTCCAGTGTGGTGTTCGTATACTTGTGTGCCTTGTTCTTGCGTAAATTGGTGACCTTGCTGTGGGAAATGTGCTTCAGGGCTCTGTGCCGAAGACACGTCATGTGGTTGAGGAGACACCGGGGACCAACCGTCGTGGTCCAGGTGGACGGATGGTTGGGTCGGCTCTAGATGTACAGCAGGTTGAGGAAGCGATGCTTGAGTTGGATGTAAAGGAATATCGATTTGCGGAAATGCCGCTTGAGTCGGATGTAGGTGTACACTGGGTTGCGGTAATTCATGTGGTGGATTAAAAGGAATGACAGAGGGAGGAGCAACTTGCGTTGGATGTAACAAAGTTGGTGTTTGATCCACTGCCACATTTGGTATGTGGTGCTCATAAACTCCACCGTGCGCCGATGCTTGTGGAATAAAATGATACGACGGTAGCTGGGGACGTTCCAGTAATACTTGTTGGATTGATGAAACGTGACCCGCAGACAAGGAGGGTGCCAGCGGTATCACAGGAGACTGGTAGTTGAGAAGTGGGTACCGGGGAAACGTTGCAAATACAGATGTTTGTACAGAACCTCCAGGTCGAATGACATATGGAACTTGTGGGATAGCGGGTGATGAGAAACTTTGTGCTGGAGGTAGTGGAACAGCTGCTGCTTGAAGAAGTGGCTTGAGATGTAAGTGATTTGGAGGCAGGAAGTGAACAGGTGGAGGTGCAAGTGGCACGGGATGTGATTGTAAAATAGGAGCGGGGGCGAGCTGTATGGGGTGAGGTACTGAATGCGCCGGAATTATAGGGGCAGGTTGAACTAACAACGGAGGGGACGGGGCAGGTACAGGGTGCGCGATGGTAGCAGTTGGCTGGGGCACCGGCACAGGAACTGGGGGTGGTACGGGTACGACGGGCACCACAGGTTTCGGTGCTACGTGATGGTGGTGGTGATGGAAATGATGATCTGGCTTTGGTACTATGAATTTTGTGTGGGGAAATTTCAATCCATAGTGAGGGTGCGGTACGGGAACTTTATGTCCGACAGGCACAGGGTAGTGTGGGACGAGAGGATTTGTTAGGGGCACTTTGACCGCTGCGACGGTTGCGGTGGGCGGATACGTCACCACGAGGGGCTTCACCTAAGAGTATGTGACTCGTGGT
>DWKL01002159.1:0-13152 GCA_018249415.1 Phareas burnsi | reverse complement strand
TCAGCCCATGCAACTGGGCTGAAATATAGGCAATTCAAAAACCGCAAATCGTGAGTACTCGTTACATAATATAAATAAGTAATTACTACTAGTACAATGAAAAATGTTATTTTCTTCCTACATTTCTATAAATAACTTCACCCGACACTAGGCTAGCTCTTTGAGTGTCCAGTCATTGTATTACAAATACTAGAATACATTGGTCCGTCTAGACATTCAAATTAGCACTAGATACCTGGGACACGTCGTTTTGTTTGTTTCTAAGCGGTCGGTATTTAAATCCCTGTACTATAATGGTGCTTAAGCTCGTTTTAATCTTATTTTTGTATAATAATATGAATATTATTATAATTATAGTGAACATTTCAATCACATAATTGTAAAGTAACATATAAACAAATGTTTTTGTTCTACACACAACCATTCTGGTGTGCGGCCAAAGTTGTACATATATACAACGTGATTTTTTGTTAAATAAATTGATAAATAATAATGGTAACATACAAGTAACCCGAAGCCAGCATAACATCGCCAGTTTAATATTTAATAAGTCACGCAACAATCGCATCCGTCCGTGCGTCTAATGCGCTCCGACGTACGCTCAGCGGAGCGAGGGGCGGTGCGGTGCGAGTGCTAGCGTTTCCAGAGCGAACAGTGGGAACAAAATTGCAGCATGTTGTGGCACGGGGCGAGCTCTGGCGTTTTTAGAGCGGGTAGGGGAAACAAGATGCCTTACTTATGATCGATTTAAAGTACCTCACTACTTCACATATAATTTTCCGATAATACAAAAATCTATAAAAAATATCATTCTTCTCATTGCATTGAAGAATTCAGTTATCGAAATAATACTGACAAGGCAGTGTATCAAAGATAATTTATTTAAAGTCTGTATTTATTCAAAATATTCTAATCTCTGACAGTCGCAACCCTCAAGTATGAGAATCCGAGCGGAAAGCTTTGAATTTTTACTAAAAACGTACCATCTCTACGTATTGTAGAGCATTGTAAGCGGAGAATAATGTTTGTTGTAACACACAAAGGTGGGATTATTATGCCGTAATTGATACAATAATAGATAATGTGGGGAGTTATTGCTGCGTTAACACGAGCGAGCGATTTATAAAGAATGAAGCGGTATGAAAGAGCGATGTTATACCCGCTTTGTTAATATTATCTATTTTCATAGATTTTTTTTTATTTGGCATATAAATCTGGCACATAAATCATAGGTGATCTCAATGATTAAGTCTTTGGATGGTATCAGTAATAAAAGAAGCAAATGAGTACGCCAACCTGATTTTCAGTGGCCACTGCCTATATCGCAATATCCTCAAATGGAGCTGGAGTCCCACCTAGAGTTGATCGCAGGTGTAATGCTGATAACTAAGTTAGAAAGTCTCGTATAAGTACTTGTGCCGTCCCGCATCCTAAAAATCAGAACACACTAGTCTGTCACAATAAAAACATTAAGAATTCTAGCTTCTCTTTTATTTACTTTACTATATATTATAAACATAGTATACGTCTATGTTGGCGACATTCATTTTGCTTTTACATCATCATCATGTTTAACACTGTTACCGTCCCACTGTTGGGTATGAGTCTTCTCTCAGAATCAGAAGGGCTAGGCTATAGAGAACGTTGGCCAAGTGCGGATAGGTTTCCTCACGATGTTTTCCTTCACCGTCAAAGCAAGTGATATTTTAAGTAGTAATAGCATATTTTTGTTACTTTTACGTCCGAGACAACCGTAAAGATGTTTATATCGAATCAGATATTAAACAAAACTAAGTGTAAATTGAATATTTTGTGTTCATTTTGTATAAACTTTCATTTATATCGTACAGAAGTCTTTCGCCTGCACGCTTTCCTAAAGTGTGTTCTACAATTTCAATACACCAATTAACGGACATACGATCAATTCCACCACCTTTATATTTGCAGGAGCAAACCTTTGACGAAATGAAACGCGAACCAGCGCGTAACGTGGATTAAGATATAAAAAGCGAAGTGCGCACAAGAGCACACTTAATAAAAACCTCGTAAAATTATGAAGTATTCATTACGGACATTATAAATCGCTCGCCAAATATAAAGAGACGAAATCCTCACTTAGTTCTTGTTGTACGTTTTTTATTATTTCCGCGCTACAATTTGAATACAAACGTATCGCGTCGGGGACCGTTCGCAAAAGTTTTTTACGGTTTCCCGCGCGATAACGCGCGACGGCCAAAAAGCATTTCTGTGTTCCTTTGCATCTGATGGAAAACGACTAAAAAACACTAAACACGAGCCGACCGTGACGCACCCGACGACATTTTTCAATATCGACGCAAAAAAAAGATATTAGGCGAAATATAAGTGAAGCGACTAAGTTTCAAAAATAACCCCGCTATCGTGCCGCTCGACGGGGTCTTATCGCGGGGGCGATTATTCAAATCGTTTCGAAAACGAAAACAACAACCGCATCTCTTCTAAAAGCTTAGGGTTCGAATTTCTAAGGTATGTCCTTTTGAAATTTCATCGTTATTGTTTTACGCGGTTCACGCACGGCTCGCTAGAGGGAGACGGCCGCGAGTCGGTATCGAAGGAAAGAGAAGCGTGCATGTATGATGGACGGGCCGAGTCCGCCGAAGCGACGTCCGCCGTACCTCAGGTCGCGGCGAACACTTTCTCATCCTCATACTAAAATAAACTATCGTTTACTTTTTATGCGCGCCCGGTATATTTAGACGATTGTCGCGTTGTTTTTCCATTGAAAAAAGTGTTAAGTGGATGATTTATATTAAGTGCGGCGCGTTTCGGCGGCTTCCGGAGTAATTATTAACAGAAATGGCCCTAAACTCCTTCGCTCGACTCTATTATGACGGCACACTCACGGAATAATTCATTATTTTGAAACGTGAATTTCTCTTTGTCGGCTAAAAGGTCGAGCTACCGGTGACTTTCTTACTGTCATATACTATGTTGTATATTATATCAAATATAAACCCTTAACATATTTAAAACAATGTTCGTAGTTCATCAAATCATGATAATTCACTGCTGCCTATGTGTCTTCTCTCAGAATACAAACTGTGGTTGTCTATAATCTACTTCGCTGGTCGTGTGCGGGCTAGTAGACTTGGCAAGACTGAGTTTTTTATAGTTAAAGTAGATTATAATTAATAAATGCGTTGTCAGTGTTCATCTACGGATCCAAGACGTGGTTTTTCATTATAGGCTTTATCCAGAATATTAGTGTCATAGGGTATGTCCTATATACTTGGAATTTCACTACGCGACAGAATTCGTAAAGATGAAATCCAAAGACGAACTAAGTTTACCGACATAGCACTCAAAAGTAGGCTGAAGTGGCAATGGACTGTCCACATCGCTCGGAGGCCTAATAACCGTTGGGGTAGAAAAATACTCGAATGGCGACCACGTTAGGCAAAAGGACTACATGTAGCCACACGAAAAGGTGGTCGATAAGTGATTGATTGAACGATGATTGGGGGTTCAGAAGGTACAGGACCGGTTAGAATGGCGCAGATTAGAGGCAGTCTGTATCCAGCAGTGGATTTCAAAGGGTCAATGGATGGAAGTTATCATTAGAGATGGATCTGAAACCGGACCCGTGGGAGAACATTTTTAACCACTATATAACATATGTTATCATTACGAAGTCATTAAATTTAATTCATTATACATCTGACAAGTGTCTGTGCTTATTTAAAATGTCTGTCTACCTGATTGTTGGTCTACATGGTCTATCCTGAAAATTGTTGCATCAATTTCATGGTGTTTATAAGCAGGCGGAGAACATTGCAAGAAGTGACATAGGTATTTAACACAAACTAAGGTTTTTATTTAAAAATAGAAATATAGCACGACCGTGCACGCGGGCGCAGTTCCTAGCAAAAGCAGTATAATATACAAAATCAATATTTTTTGTGTTTTTTTGATATATAATGGAATCAGCAAACAGGCGCGCAGCCCACCTGATGTCAGTGATCACTGCAGACCATGGATCCACATGTAACCTCAAATAGGACTAAAGTCTGTCATTGCGATTCTCCTGAGAATTAATATGGTCGCCTCGCTTACCTGGTAACTACACTTCTCAACCGAAACACCAAAATTGCTTCACGGCGAATTATGAGGGCAGCGGTGGTACCCACCCTGACGTACTTTAGTTCTACCACATATATAATGATGAGTGATCACTGACGCCCATTTGCTACCTACTCCTATTAGAACGAGAGTTACATTGTGGCAATTATAGGTTGCTGCTTTTGAAGACCATTTTGGAAATAAATATGTTCCCCTTAACACACCATTCACAATACAGACACACACACATATGAAGCTGCCGCCGCAGTAATACCCTTAAAAAAGTTTGCTTCACTTAATTAAAGAATACACAGACAAAAAATTGTAATTTCTATAATCATCATTATTTATAGAAATTCCATTATCACCTACCCTTATTACATTTCCCCGGCACATACAATGTAACACTTACATATTAGTTTTATGCCCTACCAAGTCTAGGAGTAATTAATTACGTTAAGAAGCTTATTAATTGATTAGCAGCACGCCCGATGCGTTACTAAATATGGACTTAATATTAGCATTCACAAACGCTAGTGGAATTTTAAAAACCTTTCCCTTTATTTTGACTTACGTGTCCGTAAAGTATATTGTAATTTGAAAAAAAGTTGTAATTATCAAGAATGTTGCAACATTAATAATTTTTTTTATGCATCTATCATACCGCGTGTGCCGGGTGTGGTCGAGTCAGGTGTTACATTACATTTTCAAAATGCACATTAATTTCAGGTTCCAAGTATTTTGTTTTAAAAATAGTGTAATGTAAATGTAATTATGTAAAATATGAGACCCGCATAACGTTATTATAGTAGAATTTATACAGCGTACCGTTTATTGGTCGCTCGGAAGACATCTAAATGATGAATTCTATTCTGGGTCTGGGTGTTTATGTATTCGTGGTTGCGTGTGTGGTACACAGGATAAAGTCAATTCTAGTGTGGGCAGAGTATATAAGACCTCCTCTGTTGTCCCGGTCCAATATATTGTAATATTTTTATGAAAACCAAATTCTCCGCGGAAATAAAGGTCTAATGAACAATATTTTTGTGTTATAATTCTTATATAATCAATTCTGTGTTATATACTGATACACAAAACTGACGTGTATAACATTTGTGAGAAACGTTAATTAACTCACTGTATTTGATACAAAAAAGCATTTCATAAAACTTAACACACAGTTTAGCATAAACTTACCATTATGAAAGTGAATATTTATTTGTTTAGTACCGAAACATAGATTTACTGCGGGCATGTGTTCTGTACGAAGTAGCGACAGGTGAGGCGCTCGTGTCTCGTTTTATTGATTGGCACCATTTTATCGCCCACCGCACCTAATCAATTCCGTTATTTACACTAGAGGCCACCAAATGGCTCAGTTTTATGTTTCGAGATAAGAGACGCCGCTAAAATGACGCTTGACCTGTAAATAAGGTAAATAAGCAGCGGTGAAGATCACCTACACACCCAAACCATAACATAAACGTAAATTCGTTAATAAGACGTTTGTTTGGCCGGGGATCGAATCTAGTGTCCATTTCCAACCGGTATGGTGATCGCTGCACAACACGGGTTCTGCTCTTAATGGCTCGAGTGCGGACGCACCAGTTCCATGCCCTGGGAGAAGGGAGCGGTAAGGCTAACTTTTTATAAGACAGAAACCGAACATGCAGTTCATTTAATGTTAAATCATGGACATCTGTAATCAACCTCAAATAGACCTGAAGTTTTACTTGAAGTCGGCCACATGTACGTTGCTACCTCTGAGGATAAGCTGGAATGGCTCGATCTTGTTACATCCTTCATACCAGAACTCAGCAACACCTAATGCTGGTGTTATAAGACAGAGACAGAAGCGGGAGTGGTGCCAACCGCGAAGGGTTCTACCACCTTTAACTTACTTAACGCGTCCCAAACAAGGAATAATAGATGGCAAAGCATAAATAATAATTGTGAGTCGGATGTAGTTGGTTCTTTCATCATAGAAAGTTGTTGTGTTTTAAACACAGAAGATCGCCATGGCGATCGAATTAGGAGTAAGTTGATTAAATTAGCTTAATGATTACTTATTGTAATTACAAAATTGCCAAGCAATGATAGCCCTATGGTAAGATATTGGCCTTTCCGATTGCACACCTCTGATTGTTTTGAAGTTATGTGTGTATTAGAAATTAATTGTCACTTGATTTAACCTATATACCTGAGAGTTCTCCAGAAAGTTCTCAAAGGCGTGTGAAATCTACCAATCCGCACTTGGCCAGCATGGTGGACAATGGCTGGACCCTTCTCATTCTGAGAGGAAACCCGAGTCCGGCAGTGGGACAGAACGGGTTAATGATGATAATAATTACGAATACAAATTTAAACAATTTACTAATAGAATTAGAATACAAGATGTATAATCACATTGACGTAGTGCCTTTTTTAGTTTATACGTGTACGAATGTGTGCCGCTGGTTCTTTATTATTAGATATTCTTAATCATAAACACAATCGTTGTTGTCTCACAGGTACGCATGCAACATTTTACACGCCGCCGGTGAGCGCGCCAGTCTAACGATCGGCTACTACACGGAAAAATGTCAAATTACAATACTCGCCTCACGGGCTGGTAGATAATTATTCAGCCAAGATAAGCGAGCCAGGTGATAGAAGCTTTCCAAAAACTACGATTTCCCAAATCAGCACAATTAAATATAAGCGTTTGGAAACCATAATTAAAATGCGTGTATATGTAAATATATTTTGTTTCAAGTAATAAAAACGTTGACACATGGATTGAATTTAATTAACTTGCAGTATATTAATTAAGAGTTATTTTTCATAAAAGCGCAGTGTGAAATGGATGAGTAACCTTATTAGATTCAATATTGTTGGTATAAGCTAGCGTAAGATGGTAAGTGGTGACTGTCGCTTATGAACGTAACACCCAAGTCGTTGGTAATGCGTTGTCGGAATGAAGTGCTGTTTTGTATTTTTTTTAAACAGCTTTATTTAACTGCTCCGGAAATACTTTAGAAAGATACTGTTTACCATTTTTGATTCACCAGAGCTACAGAGCTGAAGGCAAGTGCAAGGTTCAAGTTTTTAGTATAAACTCCAATCACCTACCGTGATATGACCAGTTTCGCAGCTTGTGAGTTCTTCACACCTAACTCTCGAGGGACCACTCTTACATTCATTTCCGTCTTATAGCAGAAATATTAACGCTGACATATCATGCTTAAAAAGGTATGGCGAGGAAGAGAAACTAAAACGAGGCGTTCCAACTTAGACCTTAAAGGTAGCAACGCATCGAAGGCCGACCTTGGGTAGGACTTATTTTTATGTCAGAAGAGTAGCAAACAAGCGTGCAGGTCACGTGATGTTATGTGGTTTGTCACTATAACCACGTTCCATAGGGGTGGCTATATTTAACCTCAAACAGCGCTAAAGCTCTATCTGAGGTCGTACGTAGATGTGTCACTACGCCAGAGGATTAAAACGGTCGCCTCGCTGTAAGTGTGCCTGTCAAACACACCTCAAACCGAAACATAAGACCCGCTTCACGGTGGATTATGTAGACTTTAATCCTATTTGTGGTTGATTATGGGTGTACATCGGCGGCACTGCCCACTTCCCATCAGGTGGACTGCATGCTCGTTTACTACTTGTATGTTACAAAAAACATCACAAACATAACACATGTTTAACAGAATAATGTAAGTTTGCGTGACAGTTGATCATAAAATATTGTTAATTTTATTCAACTTTAGGTATGTATACATAAACTGGAGACATTATGTTTTTATTGATTACAGTACAACGATATTTATTAGATTAAGATATATATTTAAAATTATAATAATATGTTTAACACAAAAATAATGTTAACTATCCTTTTGAGAACTCTATGCAGAACCCGTTGCTAGAACATGTATTAACATGTTTACGATGTATAGGTATTATTACGAAGTATACCTTTACCATTAGAGCGTACACATCATCTAGTATTAAGTGGTCATTGCAGCCCATGGATAGCCACATCTAACCTCAAATAGGACTGAGGTCCAGGTGAACTGTGACGCGTTACTACTCCTAAGGATTGAGATGATCGTCTCACTTGTAAGTGTACCCGACAATTACACCTCTGCAACCGGGACACAAGAATTGCCTCACGGCTGATTGTGAGCGCGGCTGTGGTATAAAATCTATTACTTAAATAACAATTTCCCTTACGTAAATCATTTCGAAAAATTAAACAAGATTGAAAAACCACAGCCCGGTGAAACCGCGGTCCCGAGGCATGAGGCCCAAATTTATGTCACTAAGCTATAATTGCTCCTATGAATAGACACATTACCACATAACCAATAACTATGATTACAAAGTACACCGCTCTCAACGCCCGCCGCAGTAGCTCTCTTACTGATATTGTTTGCTGAAGTGCACTTAAGTTATATGTACTTAGTCCACGCGTTCCACAGGCGAGCTTTACGTTAGAGAACATACATTTGCCCGTCGAGCTCCTGCGACATACTTGCTCAGGGTACTAGTCGTGTTACAGTACTAGAAGCATTATAGTATTATAATACTATTGATTCTATAGTAAATTATCTAACTAGAGTTGGAACTGTCCGGAACTACACGTGTAGTTGTGTGCAGAGGTTACCGTGTTCAATTTTAAATGACAACGTTTTTTGTACAAAAAAGTCTTTGAAAAAATACTTATCATTTTTAATAAAGGTGCATATAAAATGTTTGTTCGTAGTCAAGGGTAATTTTGTTTGAACGGTTGCCATAATAATGAGAACACCTACAGGTAAAGTTGACATAATTATAGTTACATATTTAAGGTTAGCTAGACTAAAAGTATCCACACATTTTTTAAATTAAAGCTTTTTAAACGTTACTTAGCAAAAATCATTCTACATAATATACTTATATACGTTACAATTTAAAGGTAAATATACTACGTACTTCATAACAACATAGTTCGTATGCGCAAAATATCGTCTCTGAGGTTTATAGTTTACCAACCCCCGCCCCGCACACTATGGGAACGCCACTTGATTTTTAAGAACACTTCTCGTTTCCACTCTCCATTCCGTTTAAAATGATCTTTTAAAATACAAACAAATAACACGAAATTTAGAAAACGATACTCAACGATTACTTAATTAAATTTCGTAACATCGTTAAAAATCCATGTCTCAATCGCTCCATCTTAGTCAAGGTCGAAACGGTCCGGATGTACAAACAAAAATTTCTCAAAGATTTATGGTGTCCGATTAGATAACGAACAAATAACTGGGATAGTTTTGAGTTACCGTCGGTTTCGAACCCAGCACTGGCGCCTACCGCCCGCCGCGGTGCGTCCACGGGACACCGGCTGTACACGATATAAATTCAAAATCACCGGTACCACCGGATTCATATCACCTGGTGAGATGTAATGGTGGATAATTTGAATAACTGTTGTAATACTTCGGATCTGTCCGCGAGTTTTACTGTTTTATCGAGTAGCTTTAATATCATTGACGCGGTGACAGCTCAGTGGCATGAATTTCAGTTCCATATTCAACGGTTCGAGTTCTAATTCAAGACTGATATAGAAAGAAAGAAACAAGCTTAGTTCGCCTAATATTCATGGGAGGACTTCACTTCTTCGTCGTCTTCAGTCATGTCAGTTATTTTCTTTTCAGTTTATGCATACAACAGGCATAATTACACTTTTTGTAACTATTAAGTTTTTATATTCATCTCCGTCGTAAGATGTAGTATTTTTTCTTTTATAAATATGCGTTTTAATGTCGTAACGTAGAGAAATAAATAAACTCTAATATTTTCCTTCATTACACTGTCACAGGTGCACGAAGTCTACCAACTTGGCCACAGTAATAGAGGATAATTACTTTTTGCTCAATTATGACTTAGAGAAAAGAAAATACCATAATACACAGTACTTACTAACGTATATTATATAACTGTAAATAAAACTGAACGGATTAAGAATCCCAGATTTGGCGACACACTACGCACGACTCACATAGTATGTAGTAGTAGTATAAAATGTAGACGTTATAATTAAAACTAGAACTGCTATATTTCTACTCAACACAATTGAGCACGTTCGCGCGAGCCGCCGAGAGAAACGGTGACAGAAGGCGATAAAACTATTAAAAAATTGCCATCAAACATCTTGTAAGAAACACCCACTGAGTAAAGTAAACGTAGTTGATACAATTAAACAGAATATAAGTAGGTCAGTTAGAAAAGTTTTTTGGTGATTTCTGGTGTCTTATGTTGTGGAAGTGGCAGATGAATAGGTTGCAAATGATGTTAGTTGGTAGTTAGTATTCATTATGTTTATAATTAACCCCGTATAAGAGTATAAATAACAATTATTCAACTCATAGGCCTGCATTAGGATCCCCTCTGTGGCGGAGCCGCGCACACGTACAAAGACGAGTACAAAAACACCTAGAACCAGAACAGAAATCTAAATTCCCCATTTAGATGGAAATCGGACCCGGAAACCGAACGAAACATTTATAGTTGTATTTTAATTAAGGATTAACACTTAAGGTTATTCGTCTAAATATTGATTATCAAGGTATAAAAAATTGTTACTACAAGTGACATTAAATTAGACACGTAGACAACGCGAAGCGGCGGCCATTTTTCTTCGGGGTGGACGCGTAATGAAAACAAATGACACGAACTCACTCGCGTCCCATAAAAAATTTAATTCATCGTCGGCCCCGAATAGACGCGCGGTACACTTTAATATTTCAGGCAGTTTTTATAGAATTGTGAGTGAAATTATTTAAAAGACGTATTAGGTAGGTGACAGCTGATTTTAATTTATGTAAAATATGTCTATTGTCCCCCGATTAGGGGGACTCGTGGACCTGAAAGGACTGCGGGCAACCGCTGGATCCAAAAGGCACAAAATCGGTTTGAGTGGCGCCAACTAGCGGAGGCCTATGTCCAGCAGTGAACCTGCAAAGGGGTATGATAATGATGATGTGTCTACTGGACTAGTTTCTTTTACTAATAGCTGTAACCACTTTTTTATTTCGTTTTGTATATTCTATTATTTGTAAGAAGTATTGCCATTATTAGGAAATACAAATACTCATAGGAAATTACTAACAAAAATTTTAATACTAATTAAATATGATACAAGTGATAACTTAAGCAGTAGATATTTAGGCGTTATTGCTCTAGCGGAGTTGTTATAAGCTGTGAGAGGCTAATAAACTAGAGACTTTATATCATAAACAAATAATGAGTAGTAAGTGACAATGCAGTAGTTAAACGTTAAAGTTACATTAAGCCTAATACGATTCACACAAAAATAGCACACTTCAGCTAGAGACGTGACATAAATTACTCTGAGACGTCTAGAAGTAAGCAGTCGCCAAGTACCCAAATACTGTCCAAAAAGGAATATAATTTACAGTGTCGCCTAATGGAAGGCGCGCATTAAACTCTCCCTAAAGCGTTTAGGTTATTAATAGAATATAGGGAAAGTGGCCAGGTGGCGCTCGTGAGGTAATTGCTTAATAGCACCACGGTCGTGGCGAGATCAGATGCTGTAAGGAGCTAGAAGGAAAATGCTACAAATCTCTTTTTTATGATAGTAGATAACGGAACAGTGTTTTGAATAGACATTTTTACAGTACAGTATCTATATAAGTTATGTATGTAAAAATAGTATTTAACTGTAATAGTGGTACTAATGTAATTTGGGGCTACCACTGCGCTGTAGTTAAATGTAGAATTAACCAACGCTGATTCAGATTTGTTGATTACATTAGCTAACGACTTTTATAAGTCGGCACATAAAAAATTGTACACGATTTGTTTCAAAAGTTGGCGGATTTAGAGGCAATCCTTGTAACACCCCAACAAACATTGTCAAATTACAAACCCTCGAGCAACCGATTTCGAAAACAAATTAAAAAGCATAAAACACAGGCCAACGCTCACCTTGTTTAACCCTTCGCAATACAATTACTCTAGTGAGTTAACCCTTCCCTGCACCCTCACTGGGCCTTTTAGACTGTCTCGGGTACGCTTGCAAAACCCCCGCTCGTAAATTATGATGGATTGTTTTCTGGTGAAGGATGAAATTTGAATTTTTCTGATACGTTTAGGATTTACGTATGTGTATGAAGATTAAATATGAATAATAGACTGGAGCCGGAGAACAATGCAACATCTACTTAATTTATATATTTATCGTATTTCATCGAGGTACACATGTACTGTATTGTCATAATTGAATTTAAATATTGTTATGATTAAATAATATTGTTGACTGTCTATATAGAGGATATAATGTAAACCTAGATATAATATTACTTTTAAATCAAAGTAATTACATCAAAAGCTACCTTTGACCTGTTCCCGTAATTTCGAGAATGCAAACTCTGGGGATCTGTTAAAACCGTGTGGTTTCGAGTTTATTTTTAATTTCGGGATGGAGGGAAGCAAAGTTCCTGCTGCCACCGTCATAATTTCGGAAGAGAGCCCTTGAGATGTAGATCGTCTCCCGCGGGAACGCGTAGGAAGTCAATTTGATAAAAGCACAAGGGCTACGAACACAATAATGTAATGTAACATACACAAACATAGGACATTTTAAAATAAAAAAAATATTTGGCTTTTAAAATACAAATTTAAAACTGTGATCCTTCCTTAAATAACAAAATGTATCATTAACGGCCTGCTTCATCACTTGCCGATAAACGTAGATATATCTTATTAGACACATAAAGTATATACGATGTGTGAAGTAAATAAATAGTGCACAGGCTCTCCGGCAGTTTGTCAGCAAGTGCTCAAACAAGGCGGACGTTTAAAGTTTTCAAGGAAAAGCTGTCATTAGTCAAGATACTCGAATAAGTAATCTTATAGATGAATATTTTTTATATTTTTATCTAAGACATTTATTATCATATCTTAACAAAATTTAAAAAAACTATCTTAGGAATATATCCTTTCATTTAAGAAAAGATGATCAAATAATAGGACTAAATATTTTGTTCACAAAATACATATCGT
>DWKL01002158.1:0-13154 GCA_018249415.1 Phareas burnsi | reverse complement strand
CGGAATAACAGAATGTTATAAAATCTTGTAAGTTAGTGAAATTGTACAAATTACTTTTCTAAATAAAACGAACTTTGGCCTATGTATATTTATTTTTTATTTCTCTCCCCCGTTTGACTGCCCCATTCCATTCCTTACGCCCACCAATACGCATCAATACCCATCAGTCCCTTCAATATACACAGATTAAATTATTGCGTTTGTATGTAATTTGAAAGGGTTCTCGTTTTGCTAAAGTAATTACTTGGAAAAAACCTATAGACGACATAAGTTAATCTATAGATATAAGTTAATCCATAGACAACGTAAAATATACTTAATATTTTACGTCGTATATAGATTAACTGAAATCAAATTTATTTCAATGAGTAAAAAAATATATATGATTAACTCCAACAAAGTATAACTTATTACTGTTACATAAGTACATCCACGGTTTTCCTGCCTGCACCTGCTCTGATCTTACAATTTGTTCGATATTAGTATATAAAAATCTGTCTTACTTTCTGTCTATACATGGTACTGTAGAGTCGTCAATCTACGTCTACAATCGTTTGTAACTTTACCAGAATGAAATTTTATACACACACACACATACAACATAAGTACTGAACTAAAATTTTAATAAAATAGTATGTTACTTAACACCCTGATAACATTTAGGGTTATTGTTCAAATTATTTAATAGGTGATAGAACTATACTTCGTCTGAGGAGGTACCACCGCGGCCCTCACAATCCGCCGTAGAGCAATTTTTGTGTTTCGGTTAGAGAGGTGCAGTTTTTTTTTTATGTTTGAAGAGTAGCAAACTGATGTTCTATCTGAAGTCATATGTAGATGCGTCATAACTCCTGAGGTCTCTGATGCTCGCCTCGCTGTAAGTGTCCCCGGCAACCGCACCTTTCCAGCCGGATTCATTTAAAGCGAGGCGACCATCGTATTCCTTAGAAGTAGTGACCCGTCTTCGTACGACGTCTGATAGGACTTCAGCCCTGTTTGAGATTAGAAATGGGTAGGAAGTGATGTGTGACAGAAGTTACCACCAACTGTTTTGCTGATTACGAAAACCTGACAATGTCGAAATAGACCAAGATGTTAGATAACGGCATTTTCTAATGGCAGTATCTAAAGTCGTCCGTAGATGCGTTACTATTTCTGAGGACTAAGATGGTCGCCTCACTATAAGTGTACCCATCAACAACATTTGACTTTTACAACAGATCGGCAGTATTTGAGGTCCTCCGTTGATGTGTTACTATTTCTGAGGACTAAGATGGTCGCCTCGCAAGTGTACCCGTCAACTACATTTGGTTTTTATAACAGATACATTTTGATTTTGACGTTATATGTGAAGTGATGTATGACGAAAATAGCCGCTAAATGTTGGCAGCAATATTTTTCTACTTGTCCGCCCGCGTTTCTAATCTAATCAAGTAGGTACAATATAATCAAAATATACATTACACATTTTACGTTACAGTGTATTCATTGTGTATTGCCTTTTTGTCTCGGTTCATTTATCACAAAAGACAACGTAATACCAACCGTATACATTCGGTTGACCTCGTAACTTGAGAGATTTCGGCGCGACAATAAAAAGTGTAATAAAACATTTTTGTAACTTCCCCAGCTGTTAGGTAGCCTACCGTGATATTGGTTTTATGACTTAGGCTGAGTTATTTCGGTATCTAGGTATGAACAAAATTTATACTAATATTATAGTTGCGAAAATGACTTTTTTATGTTTGTAAAGTAGCAAACGAGCATGCGCGCTACCTGATGTTAAGTGGTCACCGCAGCCCATGAACCCACATCCAACCCCAAACGAAACCGAAGTTCCGTTTGAAGTTGTGTATGGATATGAATGCGTCACTACCTGAGGACCATGATGGTCCCCTCGCTGTGTGTCTGGCAACCGCAACTCTCCAACCGAAACAACTGCTTCACGGCGGATTATGAGGGCGGCGGTGGTACTTACCTAGACAAACGATTGTTCTACCACCTATTAAACTGTTTATTTGTTGCCTTTTCACGCCTTAACCGCTCAACCGATTTCAATAACAATTGCCATGGAGATAGATTGCGTTTTGAGGAAGGACATAGGACTGTCCTAAACACAATACAGAATAATTTGTACTGTCAAAAAAAATTATATGATAGAAATATTAACATCTTGATATTAACCATAATAGAATCCACTCGAATTAAAATTCCATAATCCGTACTGATAATAACATCAGTATAGATACAGTATAACGACCCGCGTATAGGGTTCCGGGTTAGATTCCCGGCCGGGTAGGCATAAATCAATAATTTAGATTTCTGTTCTGGGTTTGGGTGTTTGTGTACTCATCTTTGTGTGTGTCCATTGTAGCCACGATATGAAACCCAGTGTAGGGGTATGGGCGTAGAAACCATTATTCATTTATAGTTTGGATTATGGATTATTAATATTTACAAAACTTTCGCTTCTATAGAAAAACGTACGTAATTCTTGTCTGTTGGTTACCTTTCCACGTGTACACCGCTGAACCGATTTCTGAGATAAGGAAATTATACCTTTTAGTTCCAAAAATAGATGGAATTGCTTTCGCATTTATAAATAATATTATTATGGATATAAAGATTTTTATTATTAAAGACGGCAGGCACGTGTCCTTAGGAGCTGATTCATCATCGACCCTTTAATGTCCCACTGCTGGGCACGAGTCTCAGCTTAGAATAGAGACTTCTAGAGACTTCATACACCTTCGAGAACTTTACAAAGAACTCTTAGATGTATTGGTTTCCTCGCGATGTTACCTTCACCGTTAAAGCTAGTGATAATTAATATATAATACGCACGTAAATTCAAAAATCAGAATTGCGGGTGGGATTCGAACGCTGGCCATTCAACGCGAGAGCTAGGCTGCCACTGCCAACATAGCCCTAGGTATATCTAGTCTAAAACAAGCCACTCATCCGCTATTGGTATCGATTTAACTAAAAGTTTTTACAAGTGTGGAGTGAGCAGAAGAAAGGCCCTTGTAAGTTTTACACACATTTCAAAATCTATATAGCTAAATACTTTACGGCATCTAAATCTAATATTGGTTCATAACACGTCTTAACTCTAAATCGCTCGCTAAAACTTACTTTACGTCATCCAATAAATTACCTAATAAAGATATCTGGTAAAAGAACAAATTGCCCGAATCCAAAATATATAAATACTATATCAAGGTAAGTATATGATTTACTTTATAGTGTATAAATTACTTTTACGGCATCCACTTGTTTTACTGTGCACGAGATACGAGAAACGATGTTATTCTGGCGCTAAATGTAACAAACGTTTACATAAAATTATTTTAGGTTAACTATGGAATATTAATAAGCAGTTAACCCTAGTGGCTAGAATTTGGTCTCTCACGCTGGGTGTCCGGGGTTCGAATCTCACACGCAACTCTGATTTTTCGAAGTTACGTGCATATTAGATATTAATGATCACTTGCTTTAATGGTGAAGGAAACATTGTTAAGTACCCAACACATCTAGTTCTTTTAAAAGTCCTTGAAGGTGTGTGAAATCTACTAATTTGCACTAGGCCAGCGTGGTAGACTAAACCTTATGATTCCGAGAGTAGACCCGTACCCTGCAGTGGGACATTGATGGGTTGATGATGATGATGATGATAGAATCTTTAATACAGAAGTTTGAAGGTTGTATCTACAAATAAACTTTTACATAAAATAATAAAATTGATAGAATTAGTATGGGTGGCCATCGTTTTCCTACTATAATACGACAAGCCCCTTAAGGAGGATTAATACTAAACTGAAACAGAGGTCGTAAAAGCGAAGTGCGAAGTTAGTTGGTAAGTTAAATTATTTGATGTACGTGGTAAGAATTTTTACGGTCGTTCGTATAATATGGAGCAATTGTGATTCATCCTTTCTATGGACATACGCGTTAAATGTTTATCGCGAGATTGGACGGGGCCATGAAAACAGCGAGTTGAGAACCGGTAGCGGAGTATTGTATATATTCGATAAATTATATCAGGAAGTACAATATAGCAGCATATTCAAACAAAGGTTATAGTGTAGATACTTTATAACATATAGTAGAAGCAGTTGACATGCAAGTAAGCATGCAGTCGACTTGCTGGTAAGTGGTCACTAACACACATGAACATTTTTATTCAACCTCAATTAGGATTGAAGTCCTACCAGAGATCAGCCACAGATGTGTCACAACCTGAAGACTGAGACAGAGACACAGATAGACATAGATGGAGTTTGTACTTCTTTATCCTATCCTTCAAACCAAAACATTGGTGCATTCAACACTATTATCATGAGGCAGAAAATATGAGGCGGTAGTACCTTTGGAACAGAATCAAAGGATTCTACCTCTGGATAGATTTTACAACCTGTTAGTGTACTTATAAATAGAAAGTACTCACTACATTAGCTAGTTTTTTTTTATGTTTGAAGCGTAGCAAATGAGCGTGCATGTTACCTGATGTTAAGGAGTCAATGCAGCCAAAGGACACCTAGGCTCAAACAAAACTGAAGTTATTTCTGAAGTCTTAGTCCTCAGGAGTAGTGACGTATTGTCGTAGATGCGTCACTATTCCTAAGGACTAAGGTGATTGCCTCGCTGTAAATGCGCCCGTCAACCGCTCCTCTCCAGCCGAAATACAAAAACTATTTTACGGCGGATTATGAGGACGGCGGTCGTATTTCCCTGGACGAACTATTGTTCTGCCACCTACATTCTTCATTCTATATAAACTGTTCTGAAAATACTTCAGAATTATTGTGTACTTTTTCATGAGATTTTCTTTATCATTCAATTCTATATAATTTCATATCGCGAATCGAGTGGCCTCGACAATACGAGGTGGGATTTTAGAGAATGGGAACAAACGCAAACCGCTTCGGTTATTGGTTATTACGGTAGAGTGTTTTTGTATTGTATTGAAAATTGTAAGAGACCTAACACTATCAAATGTAATGGTAATAAAATTGAAGTTATAAAGGTTATGGAATTCCTTTCTGTGGTTTGGAAAACGATTTGACTTATGTGGGTGTGATGTTCTGTCTTAGTCCTCTAAGATCTTAGATAGGACTCTCATAATTTTATATATATTTTTTTTATATTTGAAGAGTAGCAAACGAGCGCGCCAGTCGCTTGATGAAATGAGAATTGTAGCCCATGGACTCCCAACCTCAAACAAACCTCATATAAAACTGAGGTTCTATCTGAGGTCGCACGTTAACGCTTCATTGCTCCTGAGGACTTAAATGGTCGCCTGACTGTAATTGTATCCAAGAACAATACCCCTCCAACTGAAACAAAAACTGCTTCACGGCGGATTATAAGGGCCATCTATTAGAGATGGATGGAGGATAAATATTATTGGATGTTACAGGTTGACCATTGTAGATTAGATGAAGTGAATGCTTGTTTATTTATATTTAAAGAGTAGCAAACGAGCTTATAGGCTACTTGATGTTCAGTTGTTACTGCAGCCCATAGACACTTACATCTAACTTAAATAGGCCTGAAGTCTTATTCGAGGTAGTACATAGATATACTTACCCATGTCAATCAATACTCATGAGGATTAAGAAGGTCGCCTTGCTGTCAGAGTACCCGGCAACCGCACCTTTCCAACCGAAACACAACAATCGCTTCACAGCGGATTGTGACGACGATGGTAGTACTTCCCCGGACGAACTAAATCATGCTTGCTTCCACCATATATCATGCTTGCTTCCTACTACATAAAAATGTTGTCTTAACTGTGGGCCCACAAAATAAGAAGAATAAACAGACAAGCAACCAGAAACTGGGTAACCGTTAGTGACCACATTTCATGCGGGCTTCCGTGCTTCAGGCACGTCAAGCTACCGGTCAGTTATTGTCATCGGATAGCAGTCGTTAAACCTTATCGGAGGCCTTGCGGGTGGTTAGAAAACATCCGATACGGGTTTGCCACCCAACCGTGTCCACTTCTCCATTTACATTAAAGCTGCGTGGTGGAGTATGCTCCAAGCTTCTCACAGTCGTGGGGAGAGCCCACCAGTAGACCATATTAAAGGTTGATATCCAAACAGATAAGGATATTAAACGAGAAATGAGTATTGGATTTCCACCTTTAGAATTTCTACCTGCCAACCTTTCATAACCACGTCTTAGGAAATAATGATCTTATATCCGAAAAAACCGATAATAATTCCGTTAAACACGAAATCTACAAACATTTTTCTTACCGCTGTCAACAGCCGTCAAAAATCTTGAGTAACGGGAAATCGTGGAGTGGAAATGGGGAATTTTCCGTTTCGCCCCGGAATATTTGGGTGCGAGCTTCCTGTCAGGAATTTCTTCGGGAGCTCCTGATTGACATGGGTAAGCTTTCTTGTTACGGTCGGCTGAGCTTTCCAGTTTAAATCGTGCAATTACTGCAGGATATACCTGTTTGACCACCTCATGTAACTAACGGATGAACTACAGAGGAGGATAAGAGGTGGATAAGCAAATAATAATCCCGTTGGTACCAATTTGTGAGGGCGCACTTTGATGAGTTTTTTAACAAAGTACGCTCTCTGTACGATTCTCTTTGATATGTTGGCATCTGAATATTCTGAAATTTTGGATTATCATTATTTTGAAATAAAAGCAGTAGTCATTCCGGTCTCACGCTGGCATCCGGGATTTGGGTCCCGTGCGCAACTTTGATTTTGTTACGTACCTAAGTAGTGCCTATGGAGGTGTGCCCATGTGTGTCTAAGTTAGAAATTAGAAAATTATTTGCTTCATTGAAAAACATTGTCAAGAAACCTACTCATCTAAGAGATCTTGTAAAGGTGTGTGAAGTCTACCAATCCGCACTTGGCCAGCGTGGTGAACTGTGGGCTAAACCTTTTCGTGCTAAGAAAAGACACGTGCCCAGCAGTGGGATGATGACGACGACGATGATAATGATGATGATGGTGTTGATGATGTAATTTAATGAACCAATTTAAGGAAAAGATCATATTAATTTAAAAACACAATTTGTAATCCTGTGAGTATAGCAATGTATAATTTTACATTCTTTCACTTTTTAACATGAACCCAATTTTATTCATCTAAGAAATTGCTCTTTAAATCTATCAAGAGACGGACAAAACAGAACTTACGCAATACATTGTTCTAATGATATTTTGCAGGCGGCCTGGGAATTCATGAAAAAATTATGATCACGTTTCGTCTTTTTAATATTAGACTGTATCCAATTTATGCAAACAAGTGATCAACACTTGAATAATTGTTAATTTCGCAAAGCCAAATTTGGCAAAAGGAACACGGGCCACCGGTGGGTGACGATGATGGACTGATGACCTGAAGAGGACGGCAGGAAATCGCTAGACGCAGGAGGTACAGAAACGGTCTGAATGGCGCCAATTAGGGGAGGCCTATGTCCAGCAGTGTATTTGCAGAGGCTGATGATGATGGTGATGGAATTATTTGACTCAAATTTAAAGTTATCATATTTTAATAAGCTGGCCAGGAGTTGGTAGACTTTGCTCACACAATTTATAAATACATATTTTATGAGTATTGGTAACTAGATTATAATTTATTTATTGTTCTGCATTAGATGCACTGCCTCAACATTTCATCAGCTTGGCTTGATTGTCGTACTCTATTGACTGGTAGAGTATGCCACCAGCCATTAAGTCTGCCTATTATACCCTTTATTAAAAGGTTTCATAATAAAGAATAACAAATAAATAAATATATAAAACAAATAAATTATCCAATATCATACGTGGTACATTATTTTATTTTAATTTACACGATTAAAATGTTTGTCTTTATGTCCTTATTCCATCCTTGTTCTGGATGTTTCAACAGGCATATTATATTTGTTTACATCGTCATATAAGGGTCCTCTCTTAAACATAGTACAACTCTCATAAACTTAAGCAGTAAATTCCTGAGCTTCTGGATCTGGTCAAGCGGTAGAATATTCCGTCTGTTAATTTCTCACTCCTAAGCCTATATGATTTTCTAGATTATTAAGGGTCGTGGCCTTAATTCTTTTTGCCATCTTTAAAGGTCATAGAATCCTTCTTGACTCCGTATCGAAGGTACAATCGCTGTTTACATCGAACAGTATTAACTACTGATTTGAATACTTGTGGTCAGAGACTTTTACACAAGGTGTTCCAACTCAGTCTTTTGAGGTAGCGACATAATCCAAACTCAGCTATGGCCGGGCTAGGTAGGCCTTCCTCAAGCTAGGAAGATTTCGTCTCGAAGAAAAACCTTTTCAAGAAATCAGATGTGCCCACAATTCGATCTCCGGATCCAGTCTGCAAGGCTGGAATCTTACGACAAGGCTAGTTTGTCTGTCGTTTACGTCTATTATTTTCTACATGGTTATCTAATAGTTTCGCCTATATCCTGCTTGTATTTTGCATAACTGGTCTTGTTCCGCCTTTATAGGTAGCATTTGCGTGGAATACCTTTAGGGACATGAATTTATACGGGACTTTTTTGGTCGCTTTGACGCAAGAATTTGGGGATTTCTGGTGAATATTTTTACTTAGTTGATTCTTGCTGGTCAAAAAGGGTCTGATGGATGTGTTGAGGTTTCCTTTGTGGCATAATTTATGTGTTTAGTTAGTATGATATTTTATGTCATGCCCTAAAAGGAAAATATTGTTATCGCGGAGATATAGGTCTGAAACAGAATAATATGAGCGCGAACATCCTTGAAGTGGGTCATATTTCAAAATCTCAAGATTTTATGTAATCTTTGTCTATACAGATAAATAAAATTATGACTGTTTGTAATTTGAAAATCATGTCTAATCTAAAGATTTCATTTTAAAGGTACCTATTTGCTTGATACCGAAAAATTTCCGTTTGTCTACAAAACCAAATCTTGAAACCAAGCGAACACTAAAGGTGGTAAATATTTTTCATATTTTCCTACAGCGACACTCTCACTGCTACTTCTGCCTTATAACAGCTGTTGGAAGGGTCTGAGGCATTTCAACTTAGTCCTTAAAAGACAGCTAATCTTAAACCATGATCCCATCTGAAGGCGATCAAGGGGATTCCTGTTTTTGAGATCGGCAATGGATGTCCAAGACGGCACTTAACATGAGTGGGTTGGCATGTTTTCGCATTCATTATTAATATAAAATAAAAATAAATCAAGCGATTTAAACGAAGTTTTCTGTCATGACGTGTAATAATGTAATCTACTATGATTGTACATTTATATATATGTCCTGTCCTGGGTCTGGGTGTTTGTGAGATTATCATTGTGTGTATCTATCGCACCTACATCACAGGCGACGATACTGTAGGACAGTGAATATAAAAAGCGCTTATTTCGTTTTTATTTTTAAAATATTCCCTTGAGTTATTTCACCATGTGCAGTCATAAACCACATCAGACTCTTTATTAAAGTCACAGGTGTGCATAATTCAGGTAAAAAATATTACGTGGCAATACATCTATGGGCATCAAGGGTACCGCTAAAATATTACGATAGCGAAAAAAAAGCGAATCATCAGGCATACAGAATTGGGGTTTTGTTTCGTCTTTTATCTCTTACAATGATCAGCTTAGGACCCACGCATTAGCTGAATCGCACACGCAATTTGCGTTCTTAAACCAATGGCAACAAGAGTGGATATAGCGCGCACGGTTGCAGGTTTTAAGTTGTTCTCAGTGGATGGGTGTTCGTCGGGAAAACATAAAGTTCTTTTTATGTGCAAACATGGTTCCTCATAAAGATACTACGTGATATTTTTGACAACAGCTCCCGTGGAGGACTTTTGGTGGAAGGAATGAAATGTTAAACAATGTCAAACATCTGTTGGATTATATCTGGTCGGTGTGATGGGGGAGAATAGCTAGTTGGTTTGTGTAGCGAGGATTTGTTAAAGGATTCACGTCTAGAAATTATTTGTAAAAGAAATATATGGTATATTTTTATTTTTATGTTTGGAGAGTATCAAACGAGCGCGCAGGTCACATGATGTTAGGTTGTCACTGCACCATGAACACCCACATCTAACTTCAAACAAAACTGAAGTTCCATCTAAGATCGTACGTAGATTAAGAGAACTCCTAAGGACCAAGATGGTCGTCTCGCTTAAGTGTGCCTGGCAGCCGAATCTCTCCAATCCTCCAATTATGTCCGAGGAAGCCACCGCCCCCCTAATCTGCCGTGAAGCAGTTTTTATGTTTCGGTTGGAGAGGTGTGGTTGTCGGACACACAGCAAGACAACCATCTTAGTCTTCAGGAGTAGTGACGCAAACTACGTGAGACTTCAGATAGAACGTCAGTTTTGTTTGAAGTTAGATGTGTGTGTAAATGGACTCGAGTGCCGACTTAACACCAGATGGCCTGCACGCTCGTTTGCTACTCTTCGAATATAAAAAATATACATATAAATACATATACATATAAATTGATTTATTCAATCAATTGATCAGGATTGTCTGTGCACATGCCCGCTACGCTCCGCTTGCATGTGTGGTTCATATTTTTCATTTTCATATTAAAATACGAAACATTTTACTTCATATAAATTCCTCTATAAATCTTTCATATAAATCTTTCCGTGATTGTCGCTTTAAAAGTAGTTCAGCCGTTTTCTCCATTAGTCTGATCGGAAAATAACACGAAAAGAGCATTTTTGAGTTCTGTTTAGCATTTTACAAATAATTTTTAAGTATGAATTTTGATTTGATTGAATTGATGAAGAGTTATAAACAAATAGGTATGGTTTGATAATAATGAAGTTTTAATTTCAATTTTATTACTTTTAAAGTCGAATATATTTTGATGGTTATTATGATATTTAATATGAATGTGAAAAATATATTTTGATGGATATATATATTACAATGAATATTAATGTGAAACTCTGTACCAATTAAATTTCTTACAATATAATATTAGGTGCTATCTTATCTATATCAAAATCCTTCATGATCTGTGAGGACCTGTGAGACAGTCACCATACAGCGCCTTACAATGGATTCCTAATGGAATTTTTAGCTAGACCATCATCCTAATGAATTCATATATACGTCATTTTTTTTTAGATTAAATAAATTTATATACGCGTGAGTGTGTGTGTCTTGTATGTGTCTGATGTACCAAAATCTCTCTAATCTTATTATATCTACAACTTTTTAGTTTTTAAAATTTAAAACAATTTTTCAAAGTTTCTAAAATTTGTCAATCCAACTTCGTTATGGATAACGAATCAGAATGAGTAATATCATGTACCTTGTTCACGGAAAAGCGAAATTTAATTAAAGAATGAAACAGCATTAATCATTTCCCGACAACGTCTATACCCAAAGAGCATTTTCTATTAACATCCACTTAACTCCCGGCTCCATTCACGCTTGCTCTTCTATTTTCAGCTTTATCGCCTTATTAATAAGGATATGGCTTCTCCTCCAGAATTGTATCGATTGACTTCCAGATTCTGTAATACGAAACCTATTAAGTTCCATACAATTGTTCAAAGTAGGTACCTAAGGATGTGATTAGTTTTTGGAACGACTCAACGAGTACGAACTTTGGGAGACTTGTTTCACCGAGACCCAGACGTACGAGAAGCGAGCAATCATTTAAGTAAAGCCTCATAAGGAATCCATAAATATAAAATCAGTCTCGAATAGACCCAGAAGTACCATCATCGACCCATTACTGTCCCATTGCTGGGCACGGGTCTTCTCTGAGAATGAGAAGGGTTAAGTTAGGTTAGATTCACAAAAATTACAGAACTTTAGAAAAAACTCTCAAATATGTAAGATTCTTCACGACGGTTTCCTTCACCATCATAGCAAGCGATAGTAAAATTCTATATAACTTATAATATTATGTAATATTCTTTACTTGTATTGATGTACAATAATATATACATATATCAATGTATACATTGAAGAACTGAAGCGCGTATCCCTCCGCCGCCGCAACCGATCCACAAAGTTAAGCGACGTAGAGTGTGGTCGTTAGTTGGATGGGTGACCACTAGTGACTAAATTTCAGGCGCGCTTCCGTGCTTCGGAAAGCATGTTAAGCTGTCGGTTCTAGTTATTATCGTAGAAGTCATCAAACCTTCTCTATAATGGTAGTAGTCAGTGATTAGTGGTGGAACAAAACAAGCCACTATAATACAATAACGGCTTAAATTAAAGTTTGTAGAATGATTGTAACAAAGTCGCTTTGCGTTTACGAAGCGAGATCTCGGGAGAGCTTTTGTGAGATCTCTCCTGGTCAGACACGTTAGCTAGGTGTAAATTGAAGGCAAGAAGGAATTTCCAGGCATGTAGCTGATGAAATTCCGCGATGAGTTGCAAAGTCGCTGAAAAGTTGGAATATGACGGCCATTTTGAAGTCATTCATAAAAGATTCTAGATTGTATGGTACAGAAATAGCGAACCCTTTTATACAGTAACCTGTCTGATAATGTGAGGATGTATGATCTCAACCAATCCGCATTGAAGTAGCGTCGTGAAGGGTGCCCAAACCATATACAGTTGTGAGATCCGTGACCAGTAGTGGCAAATAAAAATAGTTATAGCCCATAGTAAGTAAGTAATTTTTTGTAATGTTTAAAGAGTAGCAAACCAGCATGCAGGTCACCTAATATTAAGCGGTCACTGCAGCCCATGGACACCCACATTTGACCTCGAATAAAACTGAAGTTCTACCTGTGGTCTTACGTAGAGGCGTCACTGCTCCTACTAAGATGGTCGCCTCTGTAAGTATGCTCGGCAACCGCACCTCTCCAACCGAAACTCAAAAACTGCTTCACGGCGGATGATGAGGGCGGCTGTGGTACTTCCCGGACGAACTATGATTCTACCACCTGTCGTGTTCAACCTACATTCACGGTCATATAAGATAGACAAAGAACCGGACAGATAGATACATATAGACATAGACCCAGACTAAATAGCTATTAATCTTAGGTGTCTGGCTAAATGGGGATCGAACCTGGAACGTCATCTACACCTTCACTGTTTCTCCATCACGTTACTCGCCGGAGAATGTGGTTCCATCCACATCTATGTGACCACGTTCTATTAGGTGGTCCGTCAGCATTATCATTAGGTTAAGATATAAGACAAA
>DWKL01002157.1:0-13156 GCA_018249415.1 Phareas burnsi | reverse complement strand
ATGGTCGCCTCGCTATATGTGTGCCTGGCAACCGCACCTCTCCAACCGAAACACAACAACTGCTTCACGGCGGATTAAGAGGGCGGCGGTGGTACTTCCCCAGACGAACGATTGTTCTACCACCTTTCAAAATATTAAAGAAAAAATAATATTAAACCTGATAACGGGGGTTCATTATATTCCTTACGTTGGCCTAATTACTTCCTACTGTGATGTTTGTAAATTTAGGTGACCTTTATACAAAACCTTTTAATTTATTTAAATTAATTCAATACAAGGATTTTAAGCTAATATCATCTCGGAAATTATACATTTTAATTACGTAACAGGTACTCACGATTTGCGGTTTTTTAAATGTATGTAAACTGCAAGTAGTGCAAAGTTCAGTGCGTAAAGATACAGTTAGTGTGGTGTGTCGTGATGTGGTAAACAAAAAAGAAAAACGCACTAGACGTAGGGTAGATAGACTAATCTACCACTAGTGCATGTCAATAGTTTCTCCCCGCTACCGCAGTTTTACCGTGACCACGGCCCATGCAACTGGGTAGAAATATAGGCAATTAAAAAACCGCATATCGTGAGTACCCGTTACGTAATTAAAAATAATTTAATAGATAAGTAACATTGACAATGTGAAGTCTGCGATAAGCAAAGCATTAATTAATATAATTTCCAATAAAATGAAGTGTAATAACACTGTAAATGACTTCTTTTTAGAATTGTTATGTTTTTTTGACTTGGGTACTTTCGTAAACATAGAAATACATCACTTGTATATAAGTGTGTCAAAGCGTAGATAGCTTGTGTTATTATTATTGTATACTTGTTAAATTTATTTTGATTATTCAAATTATTTAACAAATAACAAAAACACAAGCAGTTTAATTAACCATTTGGAATAGCTTTAATTAGCACAAAACATTTAACACATAACGAATAGCAACATAGATGGA
Source organism: Phareas burnsi (assembly GCA_018249415.1). NCBI lineage: Eukaryota > Metazoa > Arthropoda > Insecta > Lepidoptera > Hesperiidae > Phareas > Phareas burnsi. The sequence continues at coordinate 12,203 of DWKL01002157.1, read as the reverse complement.
CAAAAATATAGTAACACATATTGAACCTTCTCATGCATATTTATTTTATTCATCGCAATCATCATCAACCCATTGCTAGTCATGGGAACACCTCTCAGAACGAAAAATTGGGTCACAATCCAGCACGCTGGCCAAGTGCTGATTGGTAAACTTTACATCCTTGAGAACTTTACAGAAAACTCTAGACATCTAGGTTTCCTCACAAGTTGTTCTTGACTTAAGACAAGGGATAATTAATTTGTAATACGCACATAATTAAAAAAAAACAGATGTGAGTGAGGGATTTGAGCCCTGGACCTAGATGAGCGTGAGAGAACGAAATTTTACCACTAGCCCATCATTGCTAATTTATCGATCTTATATAATTCTGTTTAAATACATATAATATCTATCCTGTTCATGCAATAACATCGCCAAGCATCAAACAACAAATAAAATATACTTAAATATAACTACAGTGGACAAATTTAATTTAGAATTAATTTGTAGAGTTATTTTTATAATCGTACATAATGTAATCATCGGTTGATTTATCCCATTACAACTGTAATCATCGCGTGATTTATCCCATTACAGCTGTAATCATCAGGTTATATACCCCATTACAGCTGTGATGATCGGGTGATTTACCCCATTACAGCTGTAATCATCGGGTGATTTACACAATTACAGCTGTAATCATCAGGTGATATACCCCATTACAGCTTTAATCATCGGGTGATTTACGCCATTGCAGCTATCGAAGATAAATGATAAAGTATAAAATAGAGGATTGCTGTAAAAATATATCCGAGGAGAAATATATGTGTACATTTAAAATCTTACGTTTCTCTGTGCCGTCGGAGTCAGGTGAATTGGGCGCTATACTGGGCTCGTTCTCCAGTACCAGTTGATAGTAGCGACCTTTGAGATTCAGCAATTCCTCGTGAGTGCCCTCCTCGACCACTTCCCCCTTTTCAATGAACACGATGCGATTCGCGTTCAGGACCGTCGCTAACCTGGTAATATTTAATTGCTTTGAGCTTTTTTATAAGTAAACCGGCAGACTTGATTAAAAGTAGTCTACATAACCTCGGATAGGGCTTCAGTTCTGTTTGAAATTAGATGTGGGTGTCAATGGGCCGCAGTGACCACTTAATATCAGGTGACGTGCACGCTCGCTTCCTACTTATTAGTATATGTATATATATATTTCTTATGTTATCTAAGCATAAAGTGTAGAGTCTACGAAAGCTTACGGATATCCTAACCATACCGTACTTCTTTTAGCTACCTGTGGCTCACCATAACGGTGGTCCTGCCGAAGGCGGCCGCGTCCAGCGCCCTCTGCACCTTGGCCTCGCTGTGGGAATCTAAAGCAGACGTGGCCTCATCGAGGAGCAAGATCTTAGGTCTTCGAACCAAAGCCCTCGCGATCGCTATACGCTGCTTTTGACCCCCAGACAATTGTGCACCTCTCTCGCCGATCATTGTGTCGTATCCCTGGAATTTCCAGTTTGTGTTAAATTGACATTTGTTCAGCTCTTATTTCCGCCAGTTGATCCAATTTATTTAGGAATTATTTATTTATTTACTGGCTGGTTGCCTGCAACCCATTTTAAGTCCCACTGCTGGGCACTGGTCTCTCCTCACAACTGGATAAGGCCTGAAGTAGAGTCCAGCACGTTGCTCCAATGCGGATTGATGAAGAAACGATTTAGGAGCCAACCCGTGTCGGATGTTTTCAAACCGCACCCAAGTCCTCCGACTAGGTTTAACGGCTGCTATCCAATGATAACAAACGGGGCCACCAGCTTAACGTGCCCTCCGAAGCACGGAAGCGCGCATGAAGTTTAGCCACTAGCGGTCACCCATTCAACTGCCGACTGCGCCCGACGTTGCAACACATTAACTGCGGCGCTAATATTCGAAACGATCCACCCGTGCGGCGCGTAACGCTACAGACGTATTCCAGTGCGGCGGCACGCACCGTATGTGTGCGAGCGGTGAGTGGCGCGGACAGTGAAACACGACAGCTGCGTTTGCCGCAGTCAACGTGTTAACTTTGTAGATCGGTTACGACCTACGTAAGCCGCGGCGTTGTGCGCGTTTCGCATACTTACTTCGGGCAAGTTCTTGATGAAGCTGTGGCAGTACGCCTGTTTGGCTGCTACTATCATTTCTTGGTCAGTGCACGACGGATTGCTCATACTGAAATCAACAGTAACATAGATACATAAGACACAACAGTTCCTAAGATAATCAATATTTACATTCTAAACTTAATTAAACTTAATGTCATTTTGTCTTGTGTTCTTTAATGACTGTTCATTCTTTTTTGTGTTAGAACAGTAGCAATCTAGCGTACAGATAACCTGATGATAAGTGGTAACTGCAGTCCGTGGATACCTGTATCTAACCTCAAATAGAACTGAAGCCCTGTAGGCATTTGATACCTGACACATATGGCTCCACTGAGGATCTCAAAAATAAATTGTGTCAGTTAGGCTATATGTAGCGGCGTTTTCGAGTATGTTCGTACGTATACAGGTAATACAAGATTGCGTGAACGTAACACATGAAATGTGGCAGAACGTTCGATTCCGGAAACACGATCGCCACACCTATTCCTGATTTATAAAAGTAGTTAAACGCTGCTTAATTCTGGGTTGAAGAGTGTAATAAAGGCGAGGGTGTAGTAAGGGACACTAGGCGTCCCAACTTAGTCCTCAAGGGAGAACGATGTGTCTGTGGCATGTTGGCCAGATGTATCGCTACCCCTGAGGACTAAAATGCAATATCAATTTTGTTTAGGGTAGATGTCGATGGGCGGCAGTGACCATTTATCATCAGCTCGTTTGCTACTTCGGTACTACATACAAAAAATCGTATTTTGTCATATACTTTACCGGATATTTTCCTTGATGCTGCCAGCGAATAGCACGGGTTCCTGGCCGACGACCGCGATGTGGTTTCTCAGGTGCCTCACATTGAGGTTCCGCAGGTCGTGGCCCGTGGCCGTCACTGCCCCGGAGTCAGGGTCGTACATGCGTTGCAACAGTTGCAGCACGGTAGACTTGCCGCAACCGCTGGCGCCCACTAGCGCCACAGTCTCATTGCGGTTGATCGTTAAATTTATGCCGTTCAGCACCTGGATTGGGCGCAAGGATACGTAAAAGTAGTGACAGCCAACGGTAACTTCGGCCTCTGACGCTGGTGGTCCGGGGTTCGAATTCCGTACGCACCTCGGATTTAATTATCATTTATTTTAACAGTGAAGGAAAACATCGTGAGGAAACCTACTCACCTGAGAGTTCTCTTAAGTTCTAGGTGTGTGAAGCCTACCAATCCGTATTTTGCTAGCGTGGTGGATTACGGCCTAACTTGTCTCATTCTGACGGCAGACCCGTGCCCAGCAGTGGAATAATGATAAGTTGATAATGATGATAGGTAAAAGAAGTCTGATTGGAATCAGTTTTTCACGTCCCAGCACGTCCGGTCCTAAAATATAATGAGGTGCTTTGTTCAGCGAACGAAATCAACTGTGTTCGATATTTAATTTGAAATAAAGAAACATTTATGTTATGTCGTAGATGGCGCTAAAAGTTGTGAGATATTTTGATATATACAATAGGTCCAAATATCGAATATACCGTACATATCATTAAAGAGTATTATGAAGCCAAGCGTGGCAAAGCGGTAACCATACTGGTCTGATACATAGAGGGTTCCGCGTTTGATTCCTGTACAGGCAGACATTCAAACGATGAATTTAGGTTTCCGTTATGAATCTAAGTGCTTGTATATTCGTCTTTATATGTATCCATTGCACCCATGTTATAGGTGATCCTAGTGTGGTACTTTGATGGTAGAAGGCATTCTATACTTCGAACTTCCTCCTGAGGTATTCCTGGTGCGCTATGATATGGGGTTCTCCAATAAAGGTGCAAAAAGAGCTCTCCTTCAAAGCCGGCGATGGATTGGCGACTTCTATGGTGTAGCAAATGTTTATAGGCGACGGTGACCACTTTCCATCAGGTAGCCTGTCAGTCTTATCGTAAGGTTTATTATAAAAAAATACTATCAACTAGTACTATCAAGAATAAATTTTCCGAATAATGGTCTTTTGTAAATGTCTGCTAGTTGATATTTACAAATTAAATGTTCTCTATATTCATTGCCTCAAACTAGAATTCTGGGTTGTGGATGCAAACGAACATACCAAACTGGACGCCAGATGTAAACAGAAACGTAGATTTACACGAGTTACATTTTTTACCTGAACGTCTGGTCTTGCTGGATACTTGAAGTAAACGTCCCGCAACTTCAAATTGCCGTCTAGTTCTGGGACCTGGCCTTCCCTGGACAGGCTGTCTATTTCCGGTTTCCGATCTAGAACTGCAAATATAGCGCCGGCGGAGGCTCGCGCACTCGCTATAGCCTCTAGATGGGGCGACGTCAGACCCACATTCTGAGCACCTTGTAATACGCTGAAGAAAATCTAAAGAAAAATATAACATTTACTACACTATATATGTATTGTATGTGACGTATAATGTAATTTAAGGTACATGTCGTCTTCACAATCTGCACTGAAGCGCGTCTTGTGTTGGAGAGATGTAGTTGCCGGATACACTTACAGCGAGGCGATCATCTTATATAGGTGGTAGAACTAGGTGGTAGGTTCGTCTAGGGAGGCACTACCGCCGTCAAACTCCACCGTAAAGCAATTTTTGTGTTAAGGTTGGGATGGTGCAGTTGTCGGGTACACATACAGCGAGGCGATAATCTTAGTCCTTAGGAGTAGCAACGCATTTATGTATGACAGACAGAGCTCGGTCTAAGGTCCACAGCGGCAAAAAAGAGATGTGGCAAAATTTATACGGTGGCATGAAGAGAAAAATCTTATAAAAATTCAGTGATGAGCCCTGTGGGTAAAACAGTTAAGCCGATAAAGACTAAGTCGGTTAAAAATGCACCATATCATCTCTGGGATAAATGCTCTTTCTTGACTTGTAAAATGTCCTTGTTAAGGGCGGCAAAAAATATTTTTGCCCGGAGCGGCATAATAGCTAGATCCGGGCCTTATCTCGGAAAATACTTCAGTCCTGTTTGAGGTTAAATGTGGATGTCCATGGGCTGCAGTGACCACTTACTTAACATCAAGTGGCCAGCATGCTTGTTTGCTACACATAATTTTTTAAGGTTGGGCAAGGGAGTATGGTCATGGTATGAGTGGTGTCGAATAAGTGTTACTCTTTCCAGACTACCAAACCAGAACATAGCAGTGTTCATACCACTGTTATCAAACAGAAATAAGTGTAGGGGTGGTCTTTCTAGAACTTCCTCGAACCACGAAGGCTCCTACCACGTTTAAAATTCGTTGGTTCGTTTTATAAAATATAAAAAAAACTCACAATCATCAGCACAGCGGGCGTGTAAACCGGTTTGTCCTCGTGTCTGCTGTCGAGGATGAGGCCGACGCCGTACCAAAACGAGAGTGCGTAGGTGGCATAAATGATGAACCACATCACAGCGCTGCCCAAACCGGAGAATATGCCTTTTCTTGCTCCCGTTTTATTCGCCGGCTCCAAGCGAACCCTGTATCTATGTTTAAAAAAACATAAATAAATTGAAGTTAAACGTGACAATTGACATCTTCTGAACCCTGATAAGCATTATATGCAGAATACCAAAACATAATCCATTTTCAGAATCTTGGAGATTCTTGTTCCAAAATTGAAGATTTTTACGAGGAGCAAAGACTACGTCTTAAAATTACATTCGCGATTATTAAAATATGATAGTTATTTAATAGATATGACCTAACAGTAGAGTCTTTTCCCACAACCGAGAAAGGCCTAAAGCATACTCCCCCACGCTGCTCCAATGCAGATTGGTGCAGATACAGGTTAGTGGCTGTTTTCAAACAAAGTTTAACGACTGCTATCCAATGACAACAACCGTGACCGACGGCTTTACGTGCCCTCCGAAGCACGGAAGGGCTCATGAAATTTAGCCACTAGCGGTCACCCATCTAACTGCCGACCGCGCCCGACGTTGCTTAACTTCGTTGATAGGTAAAGATCTACGAAAGCCGCGGGGCGCCGCGCGCTTAGGTTGTTGAAAACAGCAATATATTCATCTATTTATTTTACCTCTCTATCTCCTTCTCTTCTCCGCCAAAAGCAACCACAGTCCTGATCGACGCGAGCACCTCTTCAGCCACCACACCGGCGATGCTGTAAGCTTTTAGTTCTTGCGTCGTTAAAGATGATTGGATCTACAATACGATCAGTTGCATTTATTATGATAGTTTATTGTCGATATTACCGCCATCTATTATCAGTAGTACAGAATAGATTAATTTTAGTCACTGCAGTAGTGAGTTGTTAGATGGAAAATAAAAAATGCCTGTTATTACATTAATAGATTGGGTCGGAACGTAATGTATAATGCAAAGCTAAGTGGGACGGGCGCGGAAGCGTCCGGCGAGCGAGTGGTCTCTAGGTTATTGGCATTTAGCGATTGTTATAGTGACTTTTCTTTTTGTCTATTTGTGATTGGAAGTAGTATGTAACAGGGTATTTTTTTATTTCCGTTCTAACAACTTTCTTCTACAATGCTGACAAAGGTAATCGAATTACCTGTATCACTACTGGTACTTGTACCTGATTGATAGTAACATAGATAATAAACTGTTACGCTGATGATTTAGCATAATATCAAAATATTTAAGTAATCAAAACAGAGTACTCGATTCCTACACTAATAATCCTAGTGTCAACGCTTACAACGATGGATACATAACCCTCAGACCCAGAACAGAAATATAAATTCGCCATTTAGATGTCTATCTGGTTGGGAACCCGGAACCCTCTGCATGTCAGACCAGTATTGTGACCGCTGCGTAACAGGTCGTCAAACATGGTCAAATAACTTTATTCTAGATAGATGTAAGTAGAACGTAATATATCTTGGAAATATGTTTATAGAATATTTCACCACGGTCGAGAATTTGTTGTAAATAATTTAGTTTCCTGAATTCCTGTAGATGTCAGTAACGGTGAACACACTGACCTTTGCCACGATAGCAGTAGTGGCGATGATGACTGGAGCACAGGAGAGGATGACGAGCGTCAGCTCCCAGCCGTACGCGAAGGATATGATGACGGCGGTGACGAACGACATCACCAGGTACACCAACATCGGGACCTTCTCGCCTATTCCCTCCCGGTACTTTTCTACGTCACTAAGAGAAATATAAGAACAATTTAAGCAGAAATTAAAGATAAATTAAGGCCTAATAATTAGGGAGAAAAGTTAAAGAAGGCGTATAAGGATGATGAGGATGAGGATGAGAAGGTACTGTAGTCAAACGCACGCAGTCCAATTGAAGGTTAATGACCACTGCTGCCCAAGGATATCTGTAATCAGCACTAAATAAGATTAAGGGCTCAAGTAGCAATGCATCTGTATGCGTTGCTACCCAACTAAGTTGAAATATCTCGAGGAAATATATCTCCCTTACTACAGCCTTCTAACTAGAACACATCAGCTTTTAACACTGCTATTATAAGACAGAAACAGGGGTGGGGACGATGGCTCCGGAGTCAAACCACGTTTCCGCCCTCACAATCCGCTGTGAAGCAGGTTTTGTGTTCCGGTTGGAGAGGTGTGGTTGCTGGACACTTACAGCAGTGTCTTTTTCTTTAGATTTTCTTCAGCGTATTACAAGGTGCTTAGAATGTGGGATATCTCTTCATCTAGAGGCTATGGCGAATGCTCGAATCTCTCCCGGCACTATATTGCTCCAGGCAATGTTAAGTGGCACTGCAGCTCGTGGGCTCCTATATCTATCCTCAAATAGGACTGAAGACCTATCCGAGGTCGTATGTTGGGGTTACTACTATCGAGGACGAAGATGGTCACATCACTTTTAAGTGTACCCAACAACCCCATCTCCCCAACTGAAACAGAATTGCTTCAGGGCGGATTATGAGAGCGGCGGTGGTACTTCCCCGGACGAGGGAAACTATAGCAGTATTTCATGAATTATATAACATCAGGTGGCCTGTATGCTCGTTTGCTACTTAACAAATATAAAAAAAAAATTAACAGAATTTAATGAATTGTCGTGAAAATATTATCAAACGCGAACATTTCCAAAATACTCACTCTGAAACTTTTGTTGCAAAGTTCATCGATGTGTTAAGGTCATACCATGTAATGTCTTGTCGCAACACGGCACGTAGGAACGTTTCTTTCACTCTGTCGATCTAAAAAATTGTCGCAAAAATTAATTAATAATAACAATTTACATAGGTGGTAGATAGGTCCGGGGAGGTACCACAGCGGTCCTCATAATCCACCGTGAAGCAGTTTGTGTTTCGGTTGGAGAGACACATTTACAACGAGGTGACCATCTTACTTGGCGGTGGTACTTCTCCGGACGAACTTTAGTTCTATCACCTATCGTGATACTATATCCTTTACTGCATCCTTTAAACTAGAACACAGTAGCATTTAACCAGGTCAAGTACACATAGCTAGGTGACCATCATAGTACTCAGATGTAGTGACGCATCCATATACAACCTCAAACGGAACTTTTGTTTTATTTGAGGTTGGATGTGGGTGTCCATGGGCTGAGGACCACTTAACATCAGGTGGCCTGCATGCTCGTTTGCTACTTTACAAATATAAAAAAATAATAACACTGCTATCATAAGACAGAAATGGACAAGGCGGTACTGTCTCCAGTGTCGAACCATGAAATATTAACTATCCTTAGAATACATGTTTATGAATTCTTAGAAAAGTTCGATAGCGTGTTTTAGAACTGCTGCATGTGGCGCCATCTCTTATCGCGTAGTGAAAGGTATGGCAGAATCCAACACATACCTGCTTAAGCGCTGTATAATTGAAGAGATCGACACTGATAGCGCCAACAATGAACTGCAACACAGAGAACACGGTGCACCCGATGCCGAATGCTTGCGAGTCTTCAATCAACGCCAATCGGTTCTCTTCGGCGCTTGCGTTCGTTCTGGAGGAAAATATTCAGATAAATAAAAATATTTGGGACCACAATATAAGAGAGTTGAAAATGTTATCACGTGCTAGTTCTTCCGGGACTGCGGTCTTCACTATATCCCTGCCCTGGTGTCACACATTCGCAGATATCCAAACGTATAACAGCGCACACAAAAAAACATAACATAATATTAACACGTTGACAAATGCATGTCTGTGAATTCACTTCTGTCTTATTCTAATATGTTAAGCCAAAACTGGCATAACAGGGTAAACTCAACATGGCCTAGCAACCACGCCTCTTTCAAACTTCTTGTCCCCTTATATTGTTTTTTGACTTAACGCCTTATAATGTTTTTTGACAGGCAGCGACTGCTTGGCGTACTTTCCGGAAGCACAAGTATATTTGCTAGTAGCGTTCACCTATCGAAGGACTTCTACATTCTTTGTGACAACCAGCGTGTCAGCACTGTAAACCCGCCGAAGGTCTACGTTCGAATCCAAAGTTTTTCAAAATATGTATCGCGATTTGCAAATTCTACATAATGTTTTCGAAAAGAATTTGAAGCTTGCCTTGCTTTCTGGAGGTGGTGGGACCTCTTGTGTTTCATCTCCGAAGGAACCTCTGCCCCACATATTTCTGCTATATATGTTCTGGTATGAGCAGAAATATCTACACGAGGCGTTCGAAGTTCGTTCTCGGAGATAGTATTGTATTAGTAGGCGATGTCAGTTAAATCCTTAATCAGATTTGGGGTTGATTACTGAAGCCCATGGGCGGCAGTGACCACATACCACCACATGAACTGCACGCTCGTATGCTACTTCTGCGCTGTAAAAAAATTATGTAGACTCATTCTGTTTATGTATCATTCCATCTCTATTAACGTTACTAACAGTATCCGGCCGCCTCCAAACCAAGCGATGGTGAGGGTCTCCGTGGAGGTGCCTGTCATGACGGTGCGGTCGATCAGCAGCGACGTGAACTCGCCATACACGATCACGCCCACCGGAACGAACAGCCCGTTCAGTGTCGCGAGCACTATGCCCAAGAACAACATCAGATACTCCCATGGCTTCGCGAACCTGAACTGTAATTAAATTTAGTGTTATAACGGCACATCTTTGACTTTCCAAGATCTGTTTGACTTCGGAAGTGCAATTGCTTTAACGGAAAGCAGTGATAGCTTAGTGGTAAGATTTAGGTCACTCAAGGTGTGGTTCAGATTTTCAGCCACCCTTTTGATTTTACGAACTTATCTACGTATTACAAATGATTGGATCGTGGGGTAACCTGCGTGCCTGAGAGTTTTCCGTAAAATTCTCAAGGGTGTGTGAAGTGTAGACTTCACACAGCCAGCGTGGTGGACTGTGGCCAAACCGTTATTATTTTAAGAGGAGATTCGTGCCCAGCACTGGAGTAATGGATCAATGATAATGGATATTTTTAACTGATCCTAATTAGAACAAGGATTTTAGGCGAAACTAACAAATTTATATGATGCGTCTCTCAGGTAAAAACAGATCCATGATTCATTTTAATGTTACTCTTATATTACTTGGTAATGATTGGTAATAGATGTATTTATATAGATGCTATATATTATTTCTTTTATACATCAAGATGAAATGTCCACTAAAATGTCAGTATTATGCAAATGGTACAAGTCTATGTGACCCAAAAGATTCGTTTGCGATATTTGAACAAATTTGGCTAAAGTTGTTTGGATCTTAGCCAAAATCGGAGATAACATTTGAAGGCAGGTTAAAGTAATAACCCGAGATACATTAATTAAAACGCGTTCATATCTTCAAGCTACCACGCTACGACATTCACAAAACACACAATTCAAAAGTAAATTTACCAGTTTTAATAAAATTTAAAAGTTCAAAGGGAAATTTAAAAGTTCCTTGGGCCTCTATACCGGGCCCGATCTAGCTAGTTAGCCGTTCCGAGTAAAAATATTTTTTTGCCGCCCTTTACAATGACAGCTTACAAGTCATGAGCATGTTATTCCAGAGATGGTATGGTGCAATTTTAATCGATTTAACCTTTAACGATTTAGTACTTCAGTTCTATTTGAGATTAGGCCTGGGTGTCTATTGGCCGCAGTGACCAATTAACATCAGGTAACCTGCACGACCGTTTGCTACTCTTCCGATGTAAAAAGTGAGGTAGTGTTTCACGTTATGGTGTTATAAGAGAAACCTCTTTTAGGAGTTTCAAATAAGATTCCTATTCTACTTAAAGTAAGTTATACTTCCGCGGGGGCTCTTGCGTTCCGCGCCTCCTGACCACCAGGGAGGCGATTATTAAGGATTAACTCGATGATAAACAATTCCCGTACCTTTGTAACAGCGGGGTTGGAAATAATATTAATATCTTCGGGAGGTATTCGTTCCCCTTGAAACTTGCTCAGGTACCTTGAGGTCCGAAGTCCTCAGCTATCCACCCCTTTCCCCTATTGGCATCTCAGAGATATGGCGTGGGAAGTCCCTCGTACCATAAGCACAGATCTACACTTACCCACACCGGATGGATTATATATCTACATAAAATTGCTTTGGTTTGAACACTTACTAGTCTGAACCAAGAAACAGCAGGAGCTTGAAGATTTGGATCCTCACTGAAAAAAATATAGGCATTACTATATTGTCTCTGGAAAACAAAAGAGACAATGAGATCTAAGAGATGTAGGATAAAGTTAATGTTGGAATGGGACGGCAATATCACATCATGAGCTGCTAAGATGCAAAGCTAAGCTGGATGGAGCTAGTTCGTACCGTTTCCTTGGTGCCATTCCCAGTGGCAACGCTATAAAATATCCGGTTGCCGCTAAACAGAGTTACAAATTTTATTGTATAGAATAGACCGTTATTCACGACCATTATAATATATTCATATTATTTTTGGTTTCAAAAAATGTATCAAAATACCCTAAAGTCACCTTTCTGCACGTATAATGAGATCTCAATGTAACAGGAAACCTTTTTGAGAATATAGTATTAAAAATTAAAATACACATAACTTGAGTAGGTATTACTTAGTACGACCTTATAGGTAAGGTTGGATCAGGCGTGATTTACCAATTTTATCATAATTAAAAATATATTTATTAATTAAGGACATATTAGTTTTGAATTACGAATAGATTTTAAATTTGAAATAATATATTATAAATGCTTTA
>DWKL01002156.1:0-13158 GCA_018249415.1 Phareas burnsi | reverse complement strand
GTTTAATCGACTACGTGATCGAGAGTGCATTAGGCGCCTTAGATTGATATCCCTTGGTCACTATGTTTGAGATATTGCCGAAAAACCAAAGGTGCGGGATTCGAACCCCGGACTCCCAGCGTGAGGTACCAGAACCTTACCAATAGGGGTTTTGTTAGTGTAAGATTGTCATTAGGAAACTTACTGGGGTACACATTTTTCGCCACTCCTCGGTAGTGAATTTATTAAAAGAGTTTGGTTTGACACACCAGAATTCTTGTGGAGGTGCCATAAATATAATGTTTAATTGATACCAAGCCATGGGTAACTTTAATAACGCCATTAAAATACTAATCCATAATTGCCATCGACCAAATTCGCCGATAGCTTCAGATGTTAAATTGTCAAAGTCACATGTGGATTTTATTTTATTTGGATGAGTTTCAGCTACGCTGTTGAAATTAGTAATAAATGATAAAATAACGACGGTAATTTTAATTTTCCTTATAATTATGATATAATGACCCTTATAATAAAAGTGATATTTTAAGAAACGCTCCCCAACAAATGTATTATTGGGTGACAATACAGAAGTAAGAATAGAAGTCTCCTTTTGCATATGGCGTTATTAAGCCAATAAATTTTGCTGGGCAAACTTTATGGCCCTCCATTTCTTAGGTGAATTGAACTCTAGTAAGGGAACTACATAATTAATGTTATACGAAAACAACCCATAAGCGGCTTATATATTCGGCCGTATTTAGCAAAGAAACCCAATTCTTTTATATTACTTACGTCTTCATACTTGTTTAAAGTTTAATCTTCTACGTAAATAACGTTTGTTTGATCCGTCAATCTATAAAGATTATAATTATATTTAAAAATGGCGGCATGTGTACTGAAAAGTATGCACATCACAAAAAAATTATTTCTCTAGATATTAATGAAATAATTAATATTTAATATTGAATACCTAGATAAATAAAAATAAAATAATGGAACGGCTTATTTTCTTACTTTAAATAGATATATTTACATAACTTTTTAATATTAAAATACATATAATTAGTAATAAATACTATAATGTAATGAGGAGTTGCCATTTGCTAGTTCATATGTACCGCTATTTACGGTGTTTACTTTTTGTCATGCGGAAGATTGAGACGGTAAATAAATGAATAAATATAAATATATATTTATGCGCAATATTTTTTATTATAATAAAATACTGTAAACATTTGACCCTTCTCATGTCATAAGAATATATTCGATTCCTAATGGAACAGTCTTTAGGAACTTATCACCATCTTCATCTTCTTCACTTCCATCCAAGTAAATTTCAAGTTATTTCAAAATTGTAATATTTATTAATGTATTTAAATATTATTCCTAATAAATCAACTATTTCCTCACACTGTATGCACCGAAACAAGGAGAGCGAGATGACAGGAATTCGATATCTATTATCTAACGTTAACACTACTGTTACGTCTACACTATGTGAATTTGGCGAATCTTTGATGCTTGGCATTTTTTATATAATTCAGCATTCAACATTTCATCTAACCACACTATTCGGGATATGGGGAAAAAATTGAATTTAGCGAGTTAAAGCACAACCTGAAAAGGAAGCGAAGTGTGGCCGATTGGGCAATTTTACGACGAATATTTTTTAATGTGCCCTCAAATATGAACTCTAGACTTAAATTGTATTCGGCTTAGTAATTAGCTACTGTTAACGAATATAACCGCGATAACACAAAACATTCTTCAAATATTCATCATTTTGGCATAAAGCTCAATAAAATTATATATATTTTCCCTGGTTTGATTTGACGGCCCTGAATGACAAATTCATATATTTTTTAATAATTATTTTCAAAGCTAAATATGTTAACTGTTTTTGGATATATTCGTTAATGTGTGGATAAATAACATTGACAATATATGATTTTGAACTAATATTATCGCGAAAATTATACATGTTTATATTATGTAACGAGTACTCACGTACTCAGATATAGGCAATTCAAGACCGCAAATCGTGAGTACTCGTTACATAATATAAAAATTGACAATATAAACGATTAAATAAATATATTTTTAAAACAAATAAAATCAATCAATCAAATATACTTTATTGTATTATCAAATAAGAAATAAACCCATTTTAAAGTGGTACCTACGTACCTATCTACTTGAAACAATTAAGTAATATATTTTTTTATATAAACTCCAATACTTTTCATTCGTCATTCCATAGTTACGCGTCACAATTATGCAAACGATTCATTCGAAAACGGTTCGAAGTTTACGCTTTTAACAAGCTGTAAGATCTAGCGAAGTGTAGCCACTCGAGCGGACTTTCCACCTATAAATCAGTTTGATGCGCGCAGCCAGGGTTATATATAAACCCATTGGTAATTTAATTACTTTTATTAAAACTGGGAACCATTTAATAGCATCTGTTGCACATAAAATGTTTTGACGTAACCTGCTACAAGCTTTGAATAAAATATCCCATTGGCCGACATATGTGCTACATAAACTACAGACTCCGCAACTCTAGGTTATACCGTAGTTTCCGGTCATATCAATTAGCGCTAGGACGGTATGATCTCCATTAATTGTAGAATTCTCAGAATAGGACGAAGTTTACTGCCACATTTGTAGAGGTAGTATGAACCTTCGCGATACGACAAATATGTAGCCGAGTCATATTATAAAATCATCAATTATCAAGAATATTTAACCTATATGGGACAGTGTTGCTTGCTGCTTATTTTTTATATTTATATTAGGCGTGAAGTTAAAAAAAAGCAAAACATCTTTAGTTACATTTTGTTTCATAACTGAACGAAAATTGGTTGCGATGTAAATAACCTATTAAAAAAACTCATATTTGTATTTACTAGATAATTTTTCCGAAATTAAGCAAAATACTGAATGGGTGTCAGCTATGCAAATTCAAGGTCATTGTAATAAATGGTGTTTTTTTTTTCTTGCCACACTAAAACTTTGCTTGTCTACTGGATGTGTAATTGTATTTGTATTGTATGTATTATATTATATCGTCACACACACTGCTTGCTTTATAGTTTATGAATGAATAATAATATGGTGTATTCGTTTTATATTTAAATTTACAGTTTTTTATGAGAATTCACATATTTCCTGCTGAATGTTTTTATTTGGAAGATAAAAGCTATGCCTTTGGCCAACTCGTCGGATCCCTGGCGAATGCAGAATGTTGGAGATAACACGGTATTTTTCCTAGTGTTGTTTGCAATCCATTACTTTTATAGTGTTTTCCTCGTTGATTAGTCATATTATTTATATACTACTGGAATATTTGTTAAAATATACAAGCGCCTGCAATTATGTTGAATGTCTGGTTTTAATTTTACTACATATTTAACGCCCACTCTTATTCTTAATTTTTTTAAATAAGTAAGTTTTATTGGAATTTTACAGTAGACGCCCTTGATAAGGTTTACTTTTGATTTTGGTAATTTATTATATCTCGCCTTAATGACTTGAATTGTGTGGAAATTTACAAGGTGCCACAATAATATGTAAGTAAACAGACAAGTAAAAAATATTATTTAATCAGTAGGTACTGCAAAATCTATTGATTGTTTAGTAACATGGTATACTACTTCACTCTGAGACAATAAGTTGATCTTTTCCTGTTCCATAGCGTGGTATCTCTACACAGTCTGCAAACAGTCTTCCTATGGTTGTGGAGAATTCAGCTGAGTCTCGTCAGACTTCTACAGCGGAGAGTCTGGACTCTTCAGTGGATCTCAACTATGAGAGGGAAGTAGAACTCCAAGATGTTGTTAAAGAAGGACACGAGAAGGCAGATCCTTCACAGTTTGAATTGCTCAAAGTGCTTGGTGAAGGTTCCTTTGGTAAAGTGTTTCTAGTAAGGAAGGTTGTTGGATTAGATGCAGGCACGTTGTATGCCATGAAGGTAATAACTACAATTTTAAACTATGTATTACTTGTTAAATTAGTATAAAAACCAATGTACGATCAATTTTTAAGTTATATTGCCTTCCACTTATAGAGGGTCTGGTATAAAAATAACATTGTACTCTGAATCCATATGGTGTTCAACTGAACGTCATATGAATTCAGAGTAATTAACTGATTACATAGATATGTTTGAGTATAGATTTTTACTCAATTTAATATGAAATTGGTGAATTGAAAGTCCTGATACCTATAATATTGTTCCATTGCATTCTCTAAGTAACTGGTTAAATTTGGTAAAAAATAAATGTGGTGTATATAGGTATACTTAATTAATAGATTTACCTCCTAGCTTTGATCTTTATAAACTCTGCATTAATAAAAAGTGTTATTGAAATAGTTGATAAGAATTGATATCGCTTTTATTGGAAATTTGGATTTTACATGATTTTAAATCTTGTTTCTGTAATATTTGCTATAGGTGTCATTTGTTCATAAAACTTACTACATTATATTTTGCAATAAACTTATTGCTTGTAAATCAAAGTTATCGTATAAAGATCCACAGATCTTTTTTTTCCTTTTGAACAAGATGTCCATGAATATGTTGGGTAAATAAATGAAGAACATAATTATATTTTTATTATATTGCCCTAGATATGAAAAAGCTTAATAAATAAATTGATAATATTTGTGAACAATGGTTTTTTCTTCAAGGTACTTAAGAAAGCAACACTGAAAGTAAGAGACAGGGAACGAACCAAAATGGAAAGAAACATATTAGTTGAAATGGGTCATCCTTTTATTGTCAAATTACACTATGCCTTCCAAACAGCTGGTAAATTATATTTAATACTAGACTTCCTACGTGGTGGAGATTTGTTCTCTCGACTGAGTAAAGAGGTAAAGTAAATAATTTTTCTAAAAATACCAACACAATAATTTTAACAGTTTTAACATATAAAGCTACATACATAACATATAAACACACCTAAAAGTTATAATTTCAGTTTTCACTTGGAATATTTTACTATTTGATCTGCTTATATCATTCTAGGTGATGTTTACTGAAGAGGATGTCAAATTTTATTTAGCAGAATTAGCTTTAGCCTTAGAACATGTGCATAAACTGGGAATAATATACAGGGATCTTAAGCCAGAGAATATTTTACTAGATGCTGATGGCCATATTGCACTAACAGATTTTGGTCTGTCTAAACTACCTCCAACAAGTGATAAAGCTTACAGTTTCTGTGGTACGGTAGAGTATATGGCTCCAGAAGTAGTCAATAGGAAAGGGCATACTTTTGCTGCCGATTGGTGGTCTTTTGGAGTACTTATGGTAAGATTTAAAACAATGTACTTACACTATTATTCAATTATTATTACCTGTTAATTATTTATGTATTAATAATGTTATGAATTTTATTTTAGTTCGAAATGCTTACTGGAAATCTTCCATTTCATGGCATAAATAGACATGATACAATGACCCAGATATTAAAAGCTAAACTTGGAATGCCTATAAATTTGAGTGAAGAAGCACAATCGCTACTTAGAGCCTTATTTAAGAGAAATCCTCTAAACAGGTATTACATTTTACTATTTTTCGTCGGGTGGTAAAACTGTAGTTCATCGGGGGTAGTAGTACCAACGCCCTCATAACCCATTATAAAACAATTCTTGTGTTTCGGTTGGAGATGGGTAGTTGCCGAGCACACAACAGCGAGGCAACCATCTTGGTCTTCAGAAGTAAAAGCGTATCTACATACGATCTTAGACAGGACAATCTTGCCTGAGGTTAAATGTGGGTGCCCAAGGGCTGCAATGACCAATTAACGTCAAGTGGCTTACATGCTTGTTAGCTACTCTTCAAACATATAAAAAAACGATATGTGCGCATTAAAGATACTTTAATTATTTTATTCCCATGTGCCGTTCCTTCAAATTTTAGTGGTTCAGTCAAAGATTTATGTAAAATTTTTATACACAAAATATATTTGTTATATGTGATATTTGTATAATTATAGACTGGGAGCAGGGCCTAATGGTATTGAAGATATCAAATCTCATGAATTCTTTGTGAACATAGACTGGGATGCACTACAGAAAAAGGAGGTAAGAATTTTTTTATTTTGTTTATTCTGTTTTTTTTTCTACGCGGCCCTAACGTCAGGGCTGGAAGTCTAGTAGATAATACATATAAATATATTATATTCTTCATTTGTCATGCATTTTATTGGAACATTTTTTTACAATGTTTACAATGATCTTGCCAAAATCAGTTATTTTCTTAAAGAGAATTACGTTTTCATTTTGATAACAGTTTTCGCTGATAAGACTTATTGTTAACACGCGTGACACTGATATGTCACGTGTGTATCTTGTTTTAATGATTGTTTCATCCGACCATTTTATTTATTTGTATAATGTTTCCTAACAAAAATGTACGCAGCAGGTAGTTTTCATGGTAATTTCTAAATTTCTGTTTACACTACAGCCGTCTCCTTGATAACCCCATGTTATCAATACATAAGGCTTTTGGGTTGTTGTTAATTTTGTCTTACGGCCTCTATTTGCACCAGGCCGCGTTAAAACTATTTGGTGACGTAAAACTCAGGCCTTCCCATATTGCGAAGAGACTCAATAGTGATACAATTGTATTATAGCCTTAAAGTATTATGGGCGAATAGTAAGGCTCTTATATTTGTTTGTTTCCTTTTTTTTCTAATATTTAAGAGTAGCAACCAAGCCTGCAGGCCACCTGATCTTAAGTGGTCACTGCAGCCCACGGACACCCACATCTAACTTCAAACAGAACTGTAGTTTTATTTGAGGTCGTATATAGATGTGTCACTACTCCTGAGGACTAAGGTCGTAGCCTCGCTGTAAGTATTCCTGGAACCTGCACCTCTTCAACCGAAACACAAACGGTTACACGGTGGATTATGAGGGTGTAGTACGGTAGTACTTCCCCAGAACAAACTTTTTTTTCTAATATTTTACAGTCTAAAAGTTTACAGTTTTTGTCCTCCTACATAGTACATCCTAAAACTTTAAACGTAGTGAAACCTAATCTGGCAAAGACCTTTATCTTCGACATGCTGTGCACCACACTACCCCATAATACAGATATTTATCTATCATTTATTCTTGTATTCTCTCGTGCGATCCTCCTTACACGTAACCACAGCCTAACCGCGACCCCTTGATGGTCAGGATCTCCTTTGAGAAGCAAGGATAAATATTAGTTACTTATTAGCTAATAGACTAGGCACAGAGATATTTTCCTAATGTACTTAATTCTATTGGCCAGGTAATACCACCTTTCCGACCAGCAGTATCGAGAGCGGACGACGCTTTCTATTTTGACTCTGAATTTACCTGTCGCACGCCGAGGGATTCGCCAGGCGTTCCCGCTTCTGCAAATGCTCACGAACTTTTTAGGTAAGACATTAATTTAGATCGTGAATACAAATTTCATTTTTTTTAATCATCTTGTACGTCGAAGTATAGCATGTGCCTGTGTATTTAATGTAAATATATTCATTTGCAATTCAAATTGTAGGTAAGTTAAGTAGGCAGGCAAATATTTATTTATTTTAGTGTATATGTGGAAAAAGGGTATATAATTTACAAATATTTTGCATAGCTGCGTAATGCGCACTATTGTTGTTCTTGTACAATATGTGAAGGTATGTACGTGACCCAATACCGTGTAACATACCAGGGGATCGGAAACTGCATCGCACAGAATCAAAGATAGTCCCAAAGTCCGTCGTAAAAATCTATAAGACTGATAAGACTCCACTCTGGAGATCTCGTGGGCGGTCAACCTTCATGCAATGCAAACAAGATTGTCAATAAGTTTTGTTAAGGATTAGGAAACCCACGTAGTTTATAAGCTTATTTCACTTTTACCAGACTTTAAAATATCGAAGATGGTTCTTACTTTGTCACGTTTTATATCATAAA
Organism: Phareas burnsi; assembly: GCA_018249415.1. NCBI lineage: Eukaryota > Metazoa > Arthropoda > Insecta > Lepidoptera > Hesperiidae > Phareas > Phareas burnsi. The sequence goes on along the minus strand of DWKL01002156.1, from coordinate 5,226 downwards.
TACATACAATGTTCGCCTGGATTTACGGATAGTATACGTTAGTCTTAAAGTGGTAGAGAATAAATTATTGATTTGAGGTCATCGTTTTATATTATACTTATTAGTTTTTGTCAAAAAGTACAATCACTAACTTAGTTAAAATTGGCGGCTAGTCTTGGACTCATTTCACGAAGAAAAATTCAGAAGAAAACATGTTTTCATGGAAGTTAAAATATATTTTAATTTGAACCCTAGTATTATATACATCATTTGGAACAATTTAATGTATTAAAATTATAAATAATAATGTAACTCATTGAAAAAAATATATGTATAAAGTTTTTTTTATTTTAGAATCCTAATTTACACAAAACGACATTTCTGACGTGGGAATTGTTGCTTGGCCATATGGCAAATGGCGCGTAATTGTTGTTCATTTTGTAGTTCGTTGCTCGTTTAGTTCGGACAACTTTGAGCTCAAAACCAAGGTCCATTTGTTGATAGGTCAATATGTACAGTACATATTTCTATTCATGTTATTTTTTCTTTGACAGGGGATTCAGTTTCGTCGCACCGTGCTTGCTCAATGAGGATAGTAACAAGACGATTACGAACCAGAATCAGAACCACGTAGCGCAAGCCAAGACGTCGACGGAGGAGTTTTGGTCAGGTTTCGTCAATAGAAACAACTTCTTTGACGAGTACAGGTACGTTCAACTTCTATACAAACCTTCACACACAGTCAAAAAGGGTGGTTTAAATGGCGCTACTGTCGATCATTTTTGCGTAATACCTACCACACACGGCACCTGTCTACCCCAACTATATAACAGCGGGGTAATTTACATCACCCGAAAAGCCTTTACCTCCTAGAAAATCAGCTCGGAAAAAGGATGCCTTGGAAGCCCCAACCAGGCATAAATTTTATTTGAGCCTTGGGAGCCAATAATCCGAGCCGCAGTACAGGAAGCTCGCACGTTCTGTATGCAATGTGTGGGATTTGTGAGCGCAATGTCGTGTTACTAATTTGCTACTTTCCAGAAACGACGGCTCATGTGTTGTATGTCGGATGTCGTTTCAAAATAGCGCGCGTGAATAAAAACGAAGGCACGACAACATCTAATCCTCTTTAAACTTATATAAGAAAAACATTTACTTACTTCAATCCGATTTAAATTCACCATACATTGTTAAAATATTATGTTGTATAATTTAATTATTTTAATATCGCAAACCGTTTAGCCGACCTAATTTAATATATACAAGGAAAAATGTTTAGGCAGTTTTGTAAAAGTTTATTTATTATCTATTTCTTCCTTATAACACCTGTTGTAAGCCTTGCTGTGTTCTGGTTTGAAAAATAAGTAAGGGAGATGCTCTTGCACTAGGCTTGAAGGGTGGCAAGGCAGATACAAGATTTGAAGGGTGGTAAGGGAGTTTGATACTATTACATTAGGCGTTCCAACTTAAGTCCCCATGAGTAACAACGCACCTGTGGCCGACCTTCAAGTACGACACCCAATTGTATTTTGGGGTTGATTACATTTGCCCATCGCCGGTAGTGACCCTTATCAACAGGTGCAGAGCGTGTCTGATCGCTACTTAAATGAAATGAAAAATATATATACATTTTAAAGTTTTACATAGTGTATGTATGCGTACCTACAAAACTGACCGAATCGAATTCCAAGAAGGAAATCAATATGAATCAGCCTAAATATACTAACGTTTTATTTATAACAAAATTACAGTTCTGTTATACGTGTAGCAAACGATCATACACCACGTCATGTCCATAAATAATTGCGGCCTAGTAGACGTAAGAACACTAGATAGGGACTCCTGACCTGAGATGTAATTGCTACATTGACTATTTGCTACACCTAAGCATGTGTCTCATCCTTTAGACAAGGAGACTGATTTCTGAATTGTCATGTTGCACAGCTCTAAAACAAAATCCATTTAGATTATGTAGCTGTACCATACTGGAGCCACTAAGTTTGGTAAAAATTATTATGGTCATATTATCGCCGCAATGTATATTATCAAATTAACTAATAAATGCATTGGAAAGTAATCAATACGGTCTATTTACAGATTAATGGGCGAATTAGGCACGGGCTCATTTTCTGTGGTTCGATTATGTGAACATAAGGCGTCAAGAGTACAATATGCTGTTAAGATTATGGATAAATTGCAATACGATCCCCGTGAAGAAATCGAAATTCTTTTGAGGTAAGAATATAAAATGATGATAAATATTAATAAAATTTTATTGGTTTAGACGTAACGTAACGTGAACGTAAAATTTGCGTTTACGTAACGTTACGTTTTACGTTATGTATTCTCCATTCCCAGATCATCGCTTAGGAATAAATAGTAGGTACACTAGGATAAAATTTATTTGCTGTTTTTAACTGTAACCATATAATGTACTTTCGAAGTCCGTATGAATGTTTAAGGTTAAAATTCAAGGATAACAATACATAGAATAAGATAATTGCGCAAAATAGCGCGTCACCAAAAGTATCCCATATCTTAAAAACTTCACAGCTTATTTTAATGCCTAATGACGATGTAACGAGTACCCAAACACCCAGACTCGGTATAGAAATCTAAATTCATCATTTAGATGTCTACCCAGGCTTGGATCGAATCCGGAACTGTTTGCATGTCAGACCGGTATGATCACCACTTTGCTAAATGGATCGTCAAAATGGCTGGCTCAAACAATTTGGGTTCAAAGTATTTTGGAAGTTCAATTGCTACCTTCAATTTGTTCAGAAATATCTATCCCATAGTTTAAATGTTCAACGGGAGAAGGGGAAAAGAGAGAGAGAGAGCATTAAATTTTGACGACTTTAGAAGGACATATCTCACCAACTATTGACTTAAATAGGTAATTTAAAAACCTTTTTATAAATAGGTAATTTAAAAACCGTGACATGTCGAATGATAGCCCATACGATTGTATGAATTGAATTTTTTTCATCCCCAATTTACGTGTATGTCTGCCCTCATTGTTTTTTTTTTAGTAATTTCACTACGCCGTTGTATAGCGTTTCATTGCACACTTCTACCTCCTAAATATCATCTACATAGATTCAAGTCCCCAAGTGACGCGACGAAATCATAAGTGTTCAGTTTTTGCCATTTGGCTTCGGAGCCCTAAAAATGGACTTTCGTATCTCGTTTGAAGCTCGATGCGGTTACCGGTCGTGTTTGAGATCGTTCGGTGTCGTTACAGATACAGCCAGCACCCGCACATAATCACTTTGCGTGGCGTATACGAGGAGAGCGGGCGCATCCTGGCGGTGACGGAGCTGTGCCGCGGCGGCGAGCTGCTGGAGCACATCACGCAGCGGCGCTGCCTGCCCGAGCACGAGGCCGCGCCCATGCTGCGCAACGTGCTGCTCGCCGTGCACTACCTACACCGCCATACCGTTGTGCATAGGTTCGTATCGCTCTGGGTATGGTCAGCTCCGAGGAATTCTTGAAGGAACCGTCATGCACAGATTCGTGTCGCTCCGGGTACGGTCAGCACCGTAGAACTGTCGAATGTATCTTATTGCACAGGTTCGTGATACTCCTACTATGATCAACATCAAAGGACAGTTGAAAGTACCACCGTGCACAGGGTCGCGTCGCTTCAGGTACGGTCAGCATAAAATAACTATTGAATATACCTTCGTTTGTGTCGCTTCGAGTACGATTGGCATTAAAGAACGCATAAAGTAGCGTCGTTTACATGTTCATGTCGCTTCGGGTACGATCAGCACCAAAGAACAGTTGAAGATACCGCCGTGTACAGGTTCGTGTCGTTCCAAGTACGGTCAGCACACAACATTGAGTAATGTCAGTTATAGATTGGATAAGAGTTAAAGATATCGAAAAATTATCAAAAGGTGCGTGTTTGTGATTATTTTTTTTTGTCTATTTGCAATTTGAAGTAGTAACACAGGTATCATTTTATTTTCTTTATTTTTTAAAACATACTGTTGTGGTAGTAAGAAAAACAATCAAGCTATTTGCATGAGGATTGGCGGTAACATGGGCAATAAACGGCGTAAAATGTTATTGGTGAGTCCGGGTTTATGTGGTACGGTGTGTTGCAGGGACATAAAACCTTCCAACATACTGTTCGCGACGGCGGAGAAGAGACCTGAAGACATCCGCCTGGTGGACTTCGGGCTGGCCAAACAGTTGCGTGCTGAAAACGGGCTCCTGATGACGCCGTGTTACACCGCCAACTTCGTGGCCCCCGAAGTGCTCAAGCGAGCTGGCTACGATGCCGCATGCGATATTTGGAGTTTAGGTATCAATCTGTTCACTACAATTCGATGAACTGTTCAATTTCAATTAAAATTGAGTGGTCTATCTGTTTATGTCACCACAGATAATGGTTTTTATGGATACAAACACTGGCATGGTTGCAAAATAAGTTCCGTCTTAACATCAGATCAGAATTTATTAATCCTATGGCGTAATTTCAAAAGTATTGTTTGTTATAATTATTCACTATGCATAAAATAAGCAATAATAAGCAATACTTTCTTTGTATGACAATAAAGATATATGTTGTTTTAGGCGTACTTGCATATATAATGCTGTCTGGCCGGACACCTTTCGCTTCAACTGGCGATGATACTCCGGAAGCTATCTTAGCTAGGATTGAGTCAGGAAAGGTAAGGTTACAACAATTTTTATAAATTATTGAATAACATTTTTTTTTAATATTACCATAAATCGAGTGAATAGTTTTTTACATTCATAGAGGAGATAAAAAGGATATTAATTTATAATCTAAAAATATTAAAGGCTATTAAATTTATTATGGGGAAGGGCAAAGTATAAGAAGGTGCATTATCCGTAGAGAACGAATGGCCGTGTAGTGCCTTGTAGGAGCCTAGTTCATAGTTTAGCGCTAGCTATCTGTTAATAACGGCCACTAATGGGATGTTGTAAAATTGTAAATACTAATGACTAGCGCATACAAATTATTAAATAAAACATATCGGACCTGTAATTTGTAAAAGGAAAATGACCATGAACGCGTCAAATGAACAGGTGGAAGTGTCCGGCGGCGCATGGCGCGGCGTGTCGGCGGAGGCGCGCGCGAGCGTGCGGCGCATGCTGCAGCTGGAGCCGGCGCTGCGGCCGCGCGCCGCGGACCTGCTGCGCGAGGCGTGGCTGGCGCGCGCGCCCGGCCCGCCGCCCGCCGCGCCGCCGCCGCCCGACGACGCGCCG
>DWKL01002155.1:0-13159 GCA_018249415.1 Phareas burnsi | reverse complement strand
TAATTAAAATAATCATTACTAAAATGCCTATTTCATACGCTTTTCATTTCTAATAGGTGGTAGAACTATAGTTTGACTGAGGAGGTATCGTTGCCGCGCTCGAAATCCGCAAAAGAGCAATCCTTGCGTTGCGGTCAAAGAGTGTGGGTATCGGGTTAAACTGACAAGCAAGACAACCATTTTAGTCCTCAATAGTATTGACGTATTTACACATGACCTCATATAGGGCTACAGTCGTATTTGAACTAAGATGTAGGTGTCCTTAAGCTGCGAGATCAGTTTTTCATCAGGTGACCTGCACGCTCGTCTTCTAGTATTCTGTAAAAAAGTAACAGCAAAAAGGAAACAGAACTGGTATTATTTCATGTCAACTGCAAATTAAATGTGTTAATGCGAACATTTGAATTCATAAAAACCAGTTGACATCTTTGTTATATTTTTGCATACTTAATCTTTTTCTCTTGTCAGTGGCCCACGCGCCAGGTGACAGGTAATCCGGGAAGATTTCGAACACATTTTTCAAAGTATATCTGACTGTCACTTGGAAAATATTTTTCTAGTTGCTGATTATCGGCTAACTTTATTTATTTACGTTATTATTTATGTGCTTTAGGAAAGTCAAGCAATGATTTTAAGGAATTTCTGTTTTATATGAAAGTAGAAAAGGTGTTAGTTGATGGGCTTATATATTTTAAAGTAAAACGAAATCTAAACATAAACTTAAACCTAGGAAAGAAGCAAACGGGCCATCTCACAGTAAGCAGTCATGATAAGTGATGCTGATGATGATTACTTATAGTGGAAATGTCTATAAATAATGTTGATCACTAGGAGACATTTGTAACGACAGAAAAAAGCTAATGCGTCGCCAGATTTGAAGAAGAGTTGTAGTTTAAGAAATTGTGTGATAATTTTCATTGAAAATTTTATGTGTAATGACCCATTCCGGTAGTCATTTATTTTGATTTTAGATTTACCAACGAAAACAACTCTAAAATATTTTTATACAAAATTCCTGGAGTAATTTGTTTTGATTTACAGATTTACTAACGAAAACAACCCTAAAATCTTTTTATACAAAATTCCTATACCTTATTTAAATTAAGTACGTGATTGTTACTTGAAAAACAATATTTAACATACGAACACGAATCAATTATTCAGTTAACGGGAATTTCCCGCCATTTGTACCTAAATTCAAAGAGTAGTCTATTGTTTTTATTCAGAGCAAATTGGCTTATGAAAGCGATTTAAATTTGCAAGAGATTCAATTTACATAACGAGCGATTTGTACCTCATAAAGATTATTAAGCCTTCTGCCGAGGATCCGTTTGCAGATATCCGCTCTCGTCTTTCATTTCTACCTGAACGGTTCTCTTAGGTTACGTTGAATGTCTTATTATACAACCACTTGAACGTAACAGATAGCTTTGTGTCTTAAAATCCTTAGCATTTCCAGTTAACAGAATTTGTTATTTGACATTCTTTACTCATTGCCCTAATTATCATGGTACCCTGATAATCCTAAGCGACGATAGCCAAGTAGTAAGATCCTAATCTCGTTTTGAGGACCAAGATTCGAAAAATGTACGCATCTCTGATTTTTCGAAGTAATATGCGTGTTAGAAATTAATAATCATCTTTTAATTATGTAACGAGTACTCACAATATGCGGCTTTTTAATTGACGATATTTCGACCCAATTGCATGGATCGTCAATCGAAACTCCGTTCCGTCGTGAGCACGATCCATGCAACTGGGTCGAAATATAGGCAATTAAAAAACCGCGTATCGTGACTACCCGTTACATATAACATGAAAGTCTTCCATAAAGTTCCCAAAGGTGTGCAAAGTCTATCAATACGCACTTGGTCAACGAGGTGAACGATGGCTTAATCCTTCTTATTCTGCGAGGAGAGCTGTGCCCAGTAGGAAAATAATGTGTTGACGATGACTCTTTACCCTATGTTCTTTACATTAGATATTATAATGACATTACATTTTAATATTAATAAAACAGAGCATAACTTAATAATCTGTCGAAGATAATCACTTAAGTTTAATTTTATATCGACGAAGTAGCAAGCTGACTTTATCCGATATCATCCAAATATTAACGCACATGGGGTTTTCTAACTTAGTCCCTTGAGGTTTTGCTGCGTTTGTGATCCTTTCAATCAAAACTACTGTTGATTTTGATCCGATTATAGGAGCCCATAGCCTGTTGTAATCTCTTAACATCTACTATGTGACTGCACGCCCATTTACTTCATTTACTACATCTTACATAGAAAAATCTGCTAATGCAGGATAAACCTCAACGGGCAGTACAAAATAGGAAAGGTGTTATTATTTTAAAGTAAGGTTTTCCCACGAGTAATATCACACCTACCATGAACATTTGAAGGGATAATGCTGCTATTACGGAGTTGAGTTGGTATTACCGCATTAAAACAATTATGAGATGCATTCTAAGATTAACATTTAAATAAGTAAGTTATTATGTTAATTTTAAATACGTTGAAAACTATTTTATCTATTCATTCATCAGACTTTAAAGGTCTACTAAGTCAGTGGACTTAATTGGAGACACTCCAATCAGATCCGTGCCGACAGAATCTGAATCAACGGCTTCCCACCATTTTCTTAAGGTCATTGGTCCATGTAATAAGGGTCAACTTGTTTTCTTTTTACCTAAATGTGTTGGAGAGGTGCGGTTGCCAGGTACACATATAGCGAGGCGACCATCTTAGTCCTCAGGAGTAGTGACGCATCCATGTACAACCTCAAACGGAACTTCGGTTTTGTTTGAGGTTGGATGTGGATGTTCATAGGCTGCGGTGACCACTTAACATCAGGTGACCTGCATGCTCGTTTGCTACTTTACACACATAAAAAAAATCATCTTTGTAAATGCATTAATAGATGATAAAACTATAGTTTGTCTGGGGAGGTACCACATAATTCGCTGTGAAGCAATTCTTGTGTTTCAGTTGGAGGTGTGGTGGTCGGGTACACTTATAGCGAGGTGACCATCTTAATCTTCAGGAGTAGTGACGCGTCTACGTACGACCTCAGATAGGATTTCTAACCTGTTTCAGGTTAGTAGTAGGTGTCCATGGGTTGTAGTGTCCTCTTAACATTAGGTGAACTGCACGGTGGTTTGCTACTCTTCTCACATAGAAAATGTGTTCATGGAGTTTACAACACAGGAAATCATAGTGGCATTAAATGTAGAATTTGTCCTATCTGACGTTAAGTGGTCTTTGGAGCCCATCTATCATCACATCAAAATATAAATGAGAATTGTACGTAAGGTCACAGATGTTTTCTTAACTTCTAGGATAAAGCTAGAACGTCACACATTTTTAGGTCTACATAACCAAGCTTTTATTAATGACTTTTAATTGTAATTAATTACCCTTACATTTTTTCCATCGTGGTGGAGTGTGCTCTAGTCATTCTCAAGTAGTGGCGAGAGACTTGTCCCCATCAATGGAACTTAAAAAGGGTTGCAGCAATTACATTTTGTAAAAATCATAATGAATATACCATTGATCGCACATCACTAACTGTGCAGCAAAATGAAAATACTTCCTTATTATCCCCCGTAAAGTAGCAAGTCCATAATGAATTAAATTTGGAACTATCGTTAAGTTGACACTCGGCTGTGCTTTTAAACTAGAGATCCGGTGTTGAGTGGGCAATAATATAAATGGCTCTAGGAACTGCCATTAAATTGAGACAGCAATATAATTCGAGGGCGTTTGCTCCTACGCCGAAGTTTTAATCCCGGCTAGAAAAGCTATCCGTTGATTACGTACGATGTACGTACGTAATTTGTTTTATAGGATATTGTAAAACTGTTTTGTATTCGAACATCGATATCGAATACCATATAAAATAGATTACTTTCTTAAGTGCGATTAAATTGAGATAGAAATACTATTTGTGGTCTGCTTTATTATCGAAGCTCTATCTTAAGTTTTCGATGAAACAAGTTTTTATGTTCGTAAATAAGGCTGTTTGGAACGTTTATGGTAAATTATACCTAAACACATTGACTGCGACGATAATATTCGAAACGATCCACCCGTGCGACGCTTGACGCTACAGGCGTGTTCCAGTACGCCGTCACATATCGTATGCAAGCCGCACGGGTGGCGCGGACAGTAAAACAGGACAGGTGTGTTTGCCGCAGTCAATGTCTTACGGACACCTATAGTGGCCCTTTGCACTAGGCAGCTTGGTCGCAGCTAGTCTAAGTGAGAGGGGCTCATTGGAACCCGTGCATTAAGAAACCAACAATCTTTTTGCTGCGACAGCCATTAGAATGCGCAAGATTGCATGGCAGATAACTGATTGTACACAGGTAGAGAGAGATAAGGTAAATTTTAATTATGTAATAGGTACTCACGATATGCATTTTTATGCTAATATTTCCAGTTGCATTGGTCGGGGTCATGGTGGTCGAAAAACTGTTGATAGGCACCAATGGTATATACGTCTATCTATCTAGATTTATGTCCCAGTTTATCTGTTTCTCAGAGACTAACTGGTAGCAGGGACTATTATATAAAAACTAAAGTCAAAAAAATATCGATAAATTAAAACAATAGAACATTTTCGTGACTGTATTTATTTTGTGTTTTTGAATATGTTCATGAATGCTTAATCATTCCGCTTCACAAGTAACAAACCAACAAATATAAAATCCTTTATGTATCGTAAGTATAATCCAACCAACATACATAAGGACGAGCAGAGAAATCGCGGTGCCGAAGGATTTCTTTTACATGACAATAAAATTCAGACGACATGACGTAAATTCCACGTTCCTACAAATAACTCATCAAATTTGACATCACGCGAATATGGTTTAGGGGAATTCCTTTTTTTATGTTTCACTTTCGTTGTATTCAATGTGAACATCTTTTCTATCCATAATATATAAAATATAATACCGAGTATTATTACATTGTATTAATGTCTCATATTAAGAAATGTATTTTTATATTTTATTAATATGCAACTTTGAATTGATATCACCCGAACTTTAAGTTTATGAAGATAATAACCATTATAAGTGTTGAAAGTTATTATTAGAGCTTATAACAATCGTTCCAGTTAGTTAGAATAATGTATTAAGGGGTGTAATTATATAATTCACAAAAGGCATTTCAAGTCTCTCTTTTGTACCCGATTTTATATAGGTCCACTCTTCTCTGCTGGGAAAAAATTGAGATCATTCCAGATAGATAAGGCGGATACAAACTTTTTATGTAAGAAGAGTACCAAACGAGCATTCAGGCTGTCGGTGTTATTTGGGATCCCAAATAAGACATGAGTCACACCGCCACAAGTCGACAACAAGTGCAATAATCTTCCTAAAGACTAAATTGGTGCGCTATAGATTGTGTAAGGTAAAGGTAAGGTTAAGGTAGAGGTAGATGTGGCCGTTATGCCTCAGCAATCGAATCAAGAAGAATTATATTATCTTTGGTTCGCCTTTTTTTCGTTAAATACAAAACCGTCTGTTAAATACCATATTTAATACATTATTAATTTGGCTTGAAATATAAAACGTATGAACGCTCATAGTAACGTTATTCAAAAGCCAAAGGTAGGAAATTAAATAAAGGCCCGTTGTTTCTTATTATTTCAATATTGAAACAAAGTACTTTCAATCTTTAACTATTGAAGCTCTCTTCGATGAATGAAAAATCTTTAGCGAAATGATTTCAATAAATATTAAGGCGAAAATATAATTCAGATATTTTCTTTTTATTTTTTGCACATCACGCTTACACGTAGACACAATCGATTTTAATAGAGTATTTTCTATAACGCAAGCTCGTAAATACATTATTATTATTATGAGATTGTTATTCAATTATTTATAGTCTTCAATAATCAAATAATAATAAACTTCTTTGCCTCAAAATATTCAGTGATAAAGTATAACAATAATGATTATTACATTTAGGCTGAAATAAAAAATAAATACAAATTTAATTTCGAAGCGTTCAAATAATAAACAGCACGACAAACTGTGCCTACAGGAACTCGAACGAGAACGATATTCGAAATTCAAAATAATAAAGCAATACAATAAACAATTCTGAAATAGACCGGGTGATAATTTAAATTTAAGCCGTGACAGCGGTTGTCAAATTCACTCGAGCGGGCCGAGTTCGCGCGTCATCGATTTCTACTAATTGGATGTAACTTTTCACGGGTGCGTCGCACTGGCCGGTATCGCCATTCATATCGCGCCACATTAAAAACAGTAGTTCCCCAATATGCATATTATATTATATACAGTTTACAAGTAAAATAGCGTAGTGTAATACGCTGTTGCATAGGCTTTTAATCTTCTTGATGTTTAAATTACTATGACATTTTGTTGTTGAAAATGCGAATGCTTTTTTTGAGCCTTAAAAATTATTAATGTGTTCCAATAAATAAACTATGGCGGCATTGATATAGCATCGAAGTAGATACCTAGATTTAGATACAATCTCCTATTTAAGATTTTAAGCTAATATTATCGCGGAAATTAAAAATTTTAATTACGTAACGTCTACTTACGATATGCTGTTTTTTTTTTAATAAAAAAAAACCAGCATATCGTGAGTACTCGTTACGTAATTAAAATTTCCTATTTGCTTTAAAATATATCGTATAATGAGATCATAAAAAGTAATACAAAAATAACTAAAGGTATATACACTTAGGATTCTTCGTAGTTCGACTACACTGCCGTCACTACAATACCGTTACATACCACAACCACTTTTCGAGTTATGCCCAAGAAGAATAACTAGATGTGATGCACAAGAGTTTGGACGATTAGAGCACTTTCAAATAATCAAAATTTTAATTCATATTTTACTGATTACGTAAACTACAATATCGAAATCGGCAAGATGGTGGATAACGGCATGTTAACTTGATAGGTGGTAGAACTAAAGTTCGTTCGGGGAAGTACCACCGGTGTCATAATCCCCCGTGAAACAATTCTTGCGTTTCGGTTGGAGAGGTGCGGTTGCCGGGCATACTTACAGCGAGGCGACTGTCTTAGTCCTCAGGAGTAGTAACGCATCTACACCCTCAAATAGAAATACAATCCTATTTGAGGTTAGATGTGGGTGTCATGGGCTGCAGTGACCATTTAACATCAAGTAGCCTGCACGCTCGTGTGCTACTCTACTCACTTAAAAAAAAAGTTTAAGGTCGGCAGATCAGTATTAGCGTCAAGCCTATTTATATCCTGTAACAGCGATGTAAAACTGTTATACGGTTTACAGGAGCAGCAACGTAATTAAGTAATTTATGATGCCTGTTTTATCAGTATGAATAACATGTGTTAACTGGCGGCATTGACGACTTAACACCAGCTGAGCTGCATGTAGGCCTTTTATTGCTTTCATTACATATGAAGAAATATATCGTCGTATCGTCGCGTTCTTTTGTTTTTTTTTTAACTTTCTGATTACCGAGATTTGGTTTGAACATACAGTAACCCTTCCGAAATTATTAATAATGACACATTTAATTTTCTTTCCTAATAGTAGAGGTTGTTTTAGTAAGATATTGTCAATCACGTGTATTAATATATTATAGATATAATCTGCCTTTTTACATAAACAAATACCTATTCATGCGAGTACTGAAACATGTGAAATCGTGAATGGCCATTCATAACAATTTGGGTCAGGGGGCGCCTGAAAAAACCCGCGGAACCGTCTTGAGGGCTAAAGATATTACGGGGCGTATTTTCCTAATAGAAATATAGGAGTAAATAACTGGTTTTTGTCATTTGGCAGTTATCACCTGCCGCCAGGCGGTATGTAAGACTAAGCTGAGCTTGGGGCGCGTTATTTCATAAAGTAAATATTTATGAGGGAAACTCCTTTCCCTCGCTCGTCCTCTGGTAAGCCGCCTGATCCGAAAAGACATAAACCTCCGGGGATTCAGCTTCAAGTTCACAAAGGCAGCGTTCGATGCTTTTTTACACTAACCTCCCCACAGATAGTAAACCATTTGTTTTTTTTCTTTTTATCGCTGTCTGCTGCAGCGGTGTAAGAATAGTTACAGATCGCTTTATTTGCTTTATTTAATGTTCGGTGACATGGCTTTCATAGCCATTAAATACAATTAAGATATATTATAATTATGTATGTATTATGTATATATATATATATATTTATATACGTTAATGTATAATAATTTAATAATAAAAATACATGTCTATCTAACAGGTAAAAATAAAATAAAGATATAATAACATATGAATTAGTAGCAACAACCATACCCTTTTCAATAGATAAGAAGAGTTAAAAGTTGAATAGATCGCGTTTCCCCAATTCTCGATTTAACAGATATTAAAGTATTTTTTCATGTTTGGAGAGTAGCTAACGAGTTGAAGAGTAGCTAACGAGCGTGTATGCCATCTGATGTTAAATGGTCATTGTAGCCCATGGACAACCAAATCTAACTTTAAATAGGACTTATATATTTAAAGTTAGATTATTGGCATATAGGCGTAACTACTCTTGAGAACTAATACGGTCGCTTCTCCGCAAGTGTAACCAGCAACTACACCTTTCTAACGGACAAACAAGAATTGTTTCCCAGCGGATCGTGAGGGCGACGGTGGTGCTTCACCGAACGAATTATAGTTCTACTAGCTATCAGGATATTATGAAAAATTAGAGGTAATTTCGCAATATGTTGCTCCCTTCCTTGTTTTTATCTTTTTGGATGATGAAATCAGACCATTCAGGCCGCCTGATGTTAAGTGATCACTGCTGCCTATCTGTTACTGATACCGAATGGATCAAGAGGATTACATGAGGTTGACCCCTGATACGTTATACACCGGAAGGCTAAGTTGCAATTATTTATATCAGTACATCTGCTTTACTACAACCTCCAAAGTAGAATACAGTAGTTATTTACCACTGATATAAGCTTTGGTTGAAGCAAAGGAACATTTTAGATCACCTTAAAAGGCGCACGGATAAAACAGTCACACAGAAGTTGAGTATTACTGCGAGCTGCCTGTAGGTTTAGGTCACCGTCCTGTTTGATCTGTCGGGATTAGGGTTAAATAACACGTGTCCCTTTCGAGGTTTGTTTTCGTACGCCCATTCGAATATCACACCTGGATTTACATTCTGACACGTTTATTATTAAAGTGTACAGTTTTTATTAGTATTTAAATCATTTAATCATAGGCACACTCTTTTGTTTCTTAGTCGAAAAACGAAGTATGTAATGCTACAAAAGTATCCTTAAGTATCCAAAACTGATGTTTCAGTTTCAAAGTCCTATGCTTCTCAAACTTTTAAAGGTACCAGTAGTGAAAATTAAATAACGGCCCATCTTGTCTTTAACCTAAGCTCCGGTTACCTATAAAATTAATTTACGAACCAGAAAACCCGGAATTTTAATGCAATGAATAAGGGACCGTTTGGAAGACGTGCAAAAGAAAAGTAACAAAAAGTGAACAGCCTTCGCGAGGTTTATGCAAATTTAACTCAAAAAATTTTGTAACTTACCGAGACGGTTATATTATTATTTGCAAACAACACGCCTGCCTGAAGATGTTTTTGGATAAAACAGAGTTTATGATAGACAGGCAATAAGTAAGAAGTGTAGGGTTGAGAGGAAAGTACTCCGACGGGATATTAAGCATTGTAAGTAAGGAATTTCAAGTTTTTTGTTACCGTTACCTACCGCCTTCTTTTTCGCTGAAAGCACGAGGCTCACTAATTAAAAGTTATTTTATGAAAGTAAATTTAGTAATCAAATAAAAATTTATATTTACATTTGTGATGTAACGCGATGCGCTAGTAATCAGTATTTAAGAAAGTAAGTACATTTTATTCGTTTTTTTAAAGATTATATTTGTTGAAAATTGATTTCCAGAGATTTATTTCTTTTACATTTAAAAAGCAGCAAACGAGCGTGCCGGCCATTTGATTTTTTGTGGTCACTGCAGCCCATGGACACCAACCACATCCAACCAAGAATAGAAATGAAGGTCCACCTGAAGTCGTACGCAGATGCGTCATTATGCCTATTATGATGCGTCGCCTCGCTGTAACTGCTTCACGGCAGATTATGAGTGCGGCGGTGGTACCTTCCCGGACGAACTATAGTTCTACAACCTTCTGAACGATAATTTCATCATCATCAACCCCCCACCATCACTGTTACCATCAATCAATCAAACCGCGTCCTAATAGAAAGAGAAAGTCCAATGGCTATAGTCCATCATGCTGGGCAAGTGCTGGGCAAGTTGTCAGAGTTCACACGTGTTTTTAAATATTATGGAGAACGCCTTGGCATGTAGATTTCCACAAAATGTTTATCTTCCACATTACAACCATGATCATAAATTTCTAAAACCCGCGTAGCGTAACGGCCCTGGTTCCAGGTTTGATCCTCGGACAGGCTGACATCTAAATGATGAATTCGTTTTTCGACGGCTTTGGATGACTGTGTACCTTGTGTGTGTTCATGATACTCAAGATATAGGGAATCCTAGTGTGGGGTTATGAGTAAAAGCATTTTTATTTAACTTCAAAAAATCTGTTTAACTAGGGAGACCAAAGTTCAAACTTATTAAATAATATAATAAAAATGTTGTAATATATCTCTTACGAAGAATAAATAAATAAAAATATTTTTTATATTATGTAACGAGTACTCACGATTTGCGGTTTTTGAATTGCCTATATTTCAGCCCAGTTGCACCGCAAATCGTGAGTACTCGTTACATAATATAAAAAATGTATAATTTCCGCGATAATATTAGCTTAAAATCATAAATAAAAATATTTCTCTAAAGTTATTAACAGACATACGTTGCCTCGAAGCTACGGAACCCTGGTAGTCTCCGGGGAGCCTGGCGTAGTCTTCGAACTCGCAATTTAATTAAAGCAAAATAGTCTAGGAGCTAAGTGGGCGAAAGGAAATTACGGGATAATACTTTACTATAAATTCGTTGCAGCGTCCGCGGATATTCCAATTTAATCCTGGATTTACAGATACGTCAGTTTGCGTTATTTAGGCTTTCAAACGTACAGTATTAACAAAAAATATCGTATGTAACAAGCCTGGTGAAATTCAGGTCTAGAGGCACTGTGGATCGGGGTTCGAATCCCAGGCAGGCGCCGTTGATTTTTTCAAGTTATCTGTCTATTAGGATTAAATTATTACTAGCTTACACGGTGAAAGAAAACATCATGAGAAAAGTTACATTTCTGAATTCTTCATAAAGTTTTTAAAGGGTGTGAAGTGTACTAGTCTAAACTTGGATATGGAATGTGGATGGATCGTGGATGGATGGTGGATGTGGATGTGGTGAACTATGGCCCAACTTTGTTCATTCTGAGAGACGATCCGTGCCTAGAAATAGCACAGTAATAGGTTGATAGTGAAGAGAACTCCTAGGTGGATTTTGCAGATAGATTAGATTGACCTTGACATTAAGATTGGCAAGAGAAGGTTAACACATTGGTAAATTTTAAACGTTTTCTGCACTCATAACCTAACTCTGGGTCTTTCTGTATCATGGACACATATAAAGATGAGTACACAAACACTCAAACCCATTCAAATTTAAATATATAATTTAGATTTATCATTTAGATATCTGCCTAGCCGGGAATGGAACCCGGTACCCTCTGCGTGTCAAACTGGTATGGTTGGCGCAATCACGACACGCGGGTCGTCTAATTATCTAAAGATTGTTTAATAAAATATATTTGCAGCCTCCACATAGGAAGAAAGGATATCTCCTAAAAATTTGGTGCTATTTACGAAGATGAGCAATTTCTCGTTTTTTGTGGGCCCAATCTGCTATTCTTCTTTTAATTAAAGTTAATTGATTTTTTGTGGACTCAATCGGCCATTGTGCTTTAAATCAAAGTTAATTTAGACGTTACTTTAGACGTCTTCTCTTGTAAAATATAAATCGATTTAAATAACCATTGAAAAACGACATAACCTCCAACGTAAAATACGTGCCTAACACAAAAAAAAAATAACAAACTGATTATCTCGAGCGACTTCCTTTTAATGTTCACTGATTAGGCGCAAATGGAACTGACGCAAATGGAATAGTCCTGTCGTATTTTGTACTCGAACATTATCCAGTTTGGACTACATTCGCCTTTGATAAAACATTGCGAGATAGTATCAATATATCTATCGCTCGCTTCACGTGGTATATTAGTGCATCGATATTTAACTGGGCGAATGTCTCTTATCGGCATGTATTCCAGGTTGCAAGGTGAGCACAACGACCGTTATATACCTATCGCTCTCTTGTTTCTAAAAGATAGAAACAGAGGGCAAGAGAGAGAAAGAGAGCAAGATATGATGCAAACTACGTTTGTAGTCGTTGCTTGTTTGTAATTTGACTAGTTGGACATTCACAGATAAAATAATTAGCCGCTAAATATAGGCAGCTATTTTAATTACATATATTACAATTAAAAGTTATTTAATACGAAGGTATCATGCACAATTACTCCCACTTTAAAATGGGGAACATCTATATAAAATGCAGACGGCGCAGTAAGTGCCGTGGATTCTGTGTGATTTTGGGCTGCTTCTATTATTACAGATTTGTGTGGTATCCAGTCAATAAATAATCAAAGGTGATAATTATTTTTTCCTCAGTTATGGAGAGTTAGCCTATCTAGCAGAATGCGTATATATGATTTTAATTAAAAAGTAAAGAAGAAACAGAGAGAGAGTGTAAGAGACGATAATGACGTCACATACCGTGTTTGCCGCTGTTGGCTGCCGCGAGCGCGGTGCTAAGTACCAAGAGGTGCACCAGCATGCTCCCCCGCTCCGCGCCGGGCGCACATCGAGCCCAAACACTGTCAACTGAACCTGGAACAAAAGGTTTACTATTTTAGTCTAAGGGGAGTATACTTCCCTACAGCATAAGGCAGCGCTGCAGGCCCGCGGTTCGAATTCGATCTTTGATTTATTCAAGATATAAGAGTATGGTCGCCTCGCTGTAAGTGTTACCGACAACCGCACCTCTTCAACCTAAACACAATAACTGCTTTACGGCGGATTATGAGGGCGGCGGTGGTACTTCCCCAGACGAACGATTGTTCTACCACCT
>DWKL01002154.1:0-13161 GCA_018249415.1 Phareas burnsi | reverse complement strand
CATACGTACATACATACACACATATAAAATAAGAGGCTTGACAAACTTAACAGACTTTCTCTAATTCGTTGGTCAAGCATTTCCAGGCATTCTTCTTGTCATATCATCATTAGGTATCATTAAATAATATTCTTAATCTGAATATGGCCCTAACCCTTTTTAATCCCTTTGCTGGGCACAGTTCTCCCCCTACAACTGTGAAGGTCTGGAGCGTACTCTACGCCAGTGATATAATATATAATTCGATCATACACTGTATATATTATGCGGAAGGTGGTGAGGCAACACGTGGACTAGAGTCGTCTCAAACATCACAGTTAAAATTGTGTATGCCATATTCATTTTAGTATTTTGCCACAAAATGTTATGCTTACCGCTTGACACAAACAAGTGTAGTTATTTGATCAGTTGATATATTAAAATTAAACGGAAATTGTTGCTGTATATCATATGCGATTTAACATTCTCAGTTGACCATTCATCTCTTTAAACATGTTATAAGATGACCCATTAAACGAGTATTAGAACGAGTATCGGCTCGAGAAGGGCAGTTAACTGGCTTCACTGTGTCATTTAGTTGTTCTGAAGTGTTATAAATCTATATAAATTACTCATCAATTAATGAGATCTTCGCAGCACTCTTAAGACATTAATGTGATAGCGAACTGACTTCTACGTGATATTATATTACATCGTGTAAAACGATAATCTCGGTTGGTGTTCCTTTGCTCCTTTTATAGGGTACTCAATATTGTCGATATAAAGGCGTCGTTAAGATCCGCGCTATATTTATAAGATCCGTTTATTATTTGTTTAGATTCTTATTGTTAGTAATTAATGCGACAAGATCTGTGGGTGTATGAAAATAATCTACTTATAAAAGGCACTAAGATCAATTAATAGTATGAGTAAATAATTGAAAGATGCCTACAGTATACACGTCAGTTTTAAAAGTAAAACAGAACAACCCGAATATATATGCAAAATATTTATAATCCAAGGGATTTTGTATTGTATACTAAAGAATCTGCTTTATAAATTATATGTGTAATTTCTAACAGAGACCTGTTGAATGCGGCCATAGTATTCGTTTTCAGTACAGCTGTGTTAGAATGGTGACATCTGTTGCGGAAGGCAGCATCGAATGAAGGTCTGATGGAAGAGGGGTCGCGGGGGCCGGGGGAAGCGACGCATGCGCGTTGCGCAACGAGTGGCGCCGGTGAATGGAGCCTCCGACGAGTGGGCGCGAGAGTTTTTATCAATGAACGGCGAAAATCTGGCGGCTCCGTCGTACGCACGGCGTACCGTGTCACGGTCGATCGCCCGCAGGCCCTGCCAATATTAACCTTGCTAATGGAAAATGTCAACGACGACACAATCTCTGACATATTAGCACGTTGGCATACGAAATCTTTTGGAAAACATTGCTCAGTAGACCCTATTATTAAACCCTATCTTGAGATGCCTCCTTAGAATGTATTTCACGTAAAGTAAATGTAACATTCGGCGCAATCTATATTTATGAACGAACGGTAAACATCTCGTTAATATTCACATAAATTTGAAAGGAAATAATCAATTTATTTAATTACTTTGGCACTGCTAACGCCTCCAGATAGCCTTCGTTCAGATTTAGCTATGACGTAGCCGCGTCATTTGTATCGTTCATCATTAACTATTGAAAAGTAAATTTAACTCGATTTGGCGATTATTGCATTAGAACCTTACTACTACTTGATGACATTTAAAATTAGAACGATGCATAAATATCAAAGTACAGGGACAGTAAGTTCCACTAGTCCCCTCTCAGAATGAGCAAGATTTTGGTCATAGTCAACTACGCTAGCGAAGTCCGGCTTAGTAGAGCTCGCACACCTTGGATCATCAGCCAATGCTGAATACAGGTCTCTTCTCCTACAATGAAATGGACTTAGGCTATGGTTTTTTATATAAATCTAGAGCTTAGAGACGGCTTAGAGACTTGACTCGGTTTTGAAACCTACCTTTGAGATCTTTATAGAAAACTCTTAGGTATCTCTACAAGCCACGATATTTTTATTCAAACTCAAGCAAGCAATAATTTCTAGTACGCAAATAAACTCAAAAAATGAGACATGCCTGTGGGATTCGAAAACCAGTCCACCAAGTGGAACACTATTTATAGAAAACATACAATTAGTAAAATTGTCACAATGATTTAGCTATGTGCATACGTTCAAATATTTGGATATCTTTAGCCATTGCATGAAAGCCACATAGAAGATCGCGTCCTAAATCTTTTTTCTGTTTTTTACGCCTTTTCCTCATTTTATATAAATCAAATACTGGGAGCTGGGATTTTAGAATTCTCTTCCCTCATCCTTTTGGCGTAAGCATTTAATTAATTTCATTAAAACCAACCCAAGGAATATAATATAATTTCTTAGTAGTATATTTTGTGAAATATTAGAAGAAATAAGTATGTAAATAATAGGTACCTTTTGTATTGTATTACATATATTGTATTGTATTGAGTCCTATAGACCGTCCATTATTTGATGGAAAATCTTACTGTACACGCATTTCAATTATAAATTAGCGGGCGTAAGTATTTACGTAATAAGTTTCGCTAGACTGATAATATGATTGCAGTAACACGAAACGCAGTGTTGCATTCATTAGCCTACATCTGGGTATTATCATAGAAATAGTTTCTATTTAATTCTGTGATTGATATTACGAGCGCGCGAAGGCGTGAGGCCGGGGGCGGCGTGGGCGGCCGGAAGGAAATCGTAACTTTCGGCTTTTCACAGCTGTGAGCATCGATTGCGACCCGAACAACGCATGAATTGTGGCTACTTTAGCAAGCGTGATCCATCAAAAAGTTACGTCGATCAGTCGAACAAACTTTCGATTAACTAACCCACTTGATTTCCACGGCACATTATGTGGTTACTGTTTGTGTATACTGTAGATAGTGGCGTAACTATACAATGTAGGCTCTATGACATTTTTTTCATATCAAGTCCTTATTATTATTTAAAATTATCTTATCCTATTCCAGAATCTGACAGTATCTTAAGTAGCTTAAATCTCTATTAGCATTCCATTACAATTAAGAGAAAACGATCAGTTTTCACCGGATTATTTCTTTTATCGATTCACGCTAGACCCACCAGAGTGCTAGATCGCAGATTCACCATTCTTTTCAAATAGATGTAGAAATATAATAATTGAATTAATGTGTTTTTATAATCGCAAATTAATGTATTTGCTTAAACTATCTTCTCAGCAAATTAATTTGCTCGGTATATGTGGCTCCCCTGACGTCTCCTAGGACCTCGCTCCTTCTTGTATTTTGCCAACAGTAGCAACTTATAGTTACGTTCCCGGGCGTAGTACATTACTGTTTAAGTACCACTATTATTTATTTAAAAGCAGTGATAGCCTAGTGGTTAACGTGCCGGCCTCTCACACTGTTTTTTTCGAAGTTACGTGCGTATTCGAAATTAATTATCACTTGCTTTAACGGTGAAGGAAAACATCACGGGCATACTTGCATACCTAAGAGTTCTCTGTAAACTTCTTGAAGGTTTGGGAAGTCTACCAAACTGCACTTGGCCAACGTGGTAGACTATGGCCTGTCCATACTTATTTTGAGAGGAGACCTGTGCGAAGCAATAGCACATTAATAGATTGATCATCCTGATGATTATTTATTTACAATGTGTACATATATATTATTTTTATTTTTCCGCCGGCATTGTCTTTCTGACTACCCTAAGGTTGACTGGCAGTTAATGCTTTAAGCATAAGTCCATTTGTTCCGGAACATTTATGTATGGTACAAAAATAATAAATAAATAACGTGATAAGATTACTGTTGTCGGTCGTTCTATGTAAAATTGCTTTCCTCTGTTCCATTTCATTCTTGGTTCATAAACTTATTTAAGTCCTTATGCATACATTTACATGTAAATAATTCTGTAGTACAAATATAGAGAATTACAACATTGAATAAGTATTAAGTTTTTCTTAAGAAAAAAGACATTATATAGTAAAATAGCAAAAGTATATGAACTTTTTCTGGTGCAAAGTGCCTACTAATTTCATCGAATATCGAAACCTTGAGACAGGAATGCCGTAGAGCAAGCATACTTTTCTTGCTGCAATATTAAACAATAAATCTGCATTTAAAACATGTTTTTCTTAAGCTTCTTGACGTGATGTGACGAATTTAAAAACATCTTTTCGAATGCAATTTAGTTATGCATTTATTTTAGCTTAACCTTCTCGATAGTATGTGACGTAACGTTTGCGCTAGCCATTCGTGCTTGCCTTCCAACGTCGTGTAAATAATGTCCCTAATGAATCTATGTCGGGAAAAGGTCGAACCTGTTTTGTGATACGCGGCGATACGTGCCTACACGTATCGATTTGATGAAAATTTTGTCTCTTTGGTTCTTGGTATTGAGCTATTTATGTCCCAATTGTATGGTCACGAGCAAACTGGATTCTTGTAGGAAATATCATTAATATTGGTTGACACATATCTATCCATTTTTAGCCATCAAAAATAATTTGCTTACCTTTCATAAAATGTATTGTTTGATCTTTATATACATTTTGATTTGTACCTATATACATTTTTATAAAGAATGATATAGGTACAAATCTATATAAAGTTTCTTAACGTGAACGTCATCGTTGGCTTGTCCCACTACTCATATTAAAGATGATAGCACTCCCGTACTCCTGTTTCTGTCTTATAGCAGTAGTGTAACACCACTGTGGTCTGATTCAAAGGCTGTGATAAAGTAGAATCACATATTTTGAAGGGTTTACCTTAGTGTTCAGGAGTAATGCAATGTAAATGGCTTGAAGTAGGATTCCTGCTCTATGTATGACCTACCTAAATATGCTATGAAAGACAGAGCGCATATCTTTGGGAATATTACGGATATTTCTCAGACATATGCCTTAAAAGCCCTCACTATACGTACATTTCCTCATGAGATACACACAACGAAGGTTACCTTTATCTTCGAAGCAAGTTAATTAATTTATAACATTAAAGTCGGAACTGTCAACTTACCAGGGACTCAAACACGAAAGAAGCCATTGTTTTATACACGTCATTTTGAATAATCAGAATATATTATTATATGATTATAATTTTATTATATTGTGATAATGTGTAGTTTATAGCGTATGAAATTGACAGAAGTCAAAAGGTTTCGTTCGTTGTTCGCCATTCCCATAAACACTTTCTGAAGCGATAGCTCGTATCGAGGTGTCGATAATGTCCATAATAGACCTGCAAGTTAAGATGATGACCGCCTGGGACTATCTCAATCTTAATGCATGTACACGGAGAAATATGGAATTTAGTCAGGCGATACAAATCATGATAAATGTTTCTTGTACTCTCTGCTAACCTGAAATTAACGCTTTTGCAATATGAGTGCCATTCTTTTTTGTATTTATAGTATTGAAATAGGAAACGAATGCTAGTCGATGCAATTGTGTGTGGTGGACTGCCGCCCACGGACCTCAAATTTGATTAGATAAATCAAGGTAAGACCTCTTTGACACTGACACAAGCATTGCTATCCGGGAGTAGTATGTTGGACTGCCTCAGTGTCTCTCCTATATCTCACCCTTTAAACTAGAACACAGCAACGTTTAATACGGCTATGGTGAGACAGAAATATCCATGACGGTAGAGCCTTTGGAGACGAACCACGAAGGGTTCTACCACCTTTAAAAAAGTCACTGTAGTCTACGTACTCTTGTCACTAATTCCAAATAGCGAAGTTTATTTGAAGTTGATCAGAATTCGCTACCCATGAGAATTCAGTCGGAATGATTCATGTATACGTGACATGTGGATATAGTCACAAATTGACATTTATAAAATCAGACCTGTCAATGCGTCTTCAACTGTTTGTATTTCATTTTATGTTGTTATTTTCTTGTGTTCTGAATTTCTATACTGCCGTCCTTACGCTAAAATTATGTTATCTTAGATCTAGCCGATTTCCACATTTTGAGGTTTTCGTAGTCATTAAAACACGACTTAAAAGTTTCACTATTTGCATGTGCTCTATTAGATCTATATTTGATACTTCAAACTCTAACACATGACGTCTGGTTACTGAGTAGCACTAATTATTTTTTTTAAATTACGCTCCTTTTTGGCTATAACTCGATAAGAGGGTTTGCTATGTAACAGCATTATATGTAGCTTAAGGACGGCAGTTTAGTGATTTATTTATTATAAATAACGCATGTAATTATGATGTACTTAACAAATCTACGAAATTCAAAGTATAGTGAGTATCTAATAGTTAATAAATACTATGCTTACATTGACACCTTTGTAGGATTACGAAAGATCAACACCTCCAGACGCTTAAATCTATTCTTATCTTTATTAAAGCTTGAAGGTTGCATCCATAGGTTATAGTGGGTATATTTTTAATATCTCTATCTTAAGGCGCGTCGTACTAAAGTATTTCCGGCTAGAGCGCGCAGCACACGCCAAACCGGTTCGACGATTGTATTTCTGGAGAGCGTCATCGATTTATCGCTAGCTTCCTGTCCAAAAGTGATAGACTACTCTGATATAAGTTAAATTTACTTACAATATCATTGGAAAGCAACAATACGCTTAGTTATTTACAAGATCAAATAAACGGACAACTGTTTAAGTTACGGAAGCAAGCTAAGTACGATTCGCTTATCTAGCAGAACAATGACGTTTTTACGTTTAAGTCTTTTTTTGAGAGAAGTGTTTAAAAATTTTGTATTGTACATATATCGATATATTTTTAATTAGACCAATTAATCCTATTAAAGAACTACTTTGAGTTTTTTTTTCTACAGACCAATTATATTTATATTTAATTTCTTAGCTATAGCCAGATCTTCTGCAATAGAAACATGATAACATTATAAGTACCTGTTCGATCAACATCCCAATTTGAACCTTATTTGAAATTAGGCCATTATTTTACTGGATAAAAGAATTATTAAAACATGATACTCCAATGATACTGTAATTATTACCGACTTAAAATTTAAACAGAATAGACAATGATAGGTAATATAATTACTTTGGACTGTAATCAAGTATTATTGTACGCACAAATATAATTCACGATTGGAAACAACATCTTGGGTCTGATTGCAAATATATTCATCAGGTAAATACTTTTAATAAATTTCGTCTCGGTTGTGATGAAAGCCTTCGGTGAATTATATTATGTTTTCAAATAGTACGAAGAATTGAAATTTATTAATAGGCATTCTTCGAAGGCGTAAATATAAGGAGCTTACTAGATTGAAGTGCCTCCTCACAATATATGCCTATTTCTGCCTTTAATATTTATAAACACACTGGACATGCCTGTACTTTGCCATTGGGTACATTTTAATTTGATCTTTTATTATATACTTGAGTAGATGAAAAGTCGCCGTGAAAAAACGTACAAAAAAAACGGTAGACTATTTTTGTCGCAGATCACATCACAAATCACATTACAATCAAAATCGACCTAAATAAAAAAGTAACACACACAACTTATTTCATTTCTTGTTGAATAAAATGTAGAAAATCGATATAAATTTCAATCGGGGCATCACAATTTTGTGGGTCGGGCAATAGCGGTTTTGACCACTTTTTATAAACTTCGACGTAGGTACGGTATCTAGACAAGTATATAATACAAGGGTTTTTTTATGTAACATATAAATCAAGTGAAATGGTAACTGTGCGCCAAGGATGTTTATAATCAACTTCTCATAGTTCGGAGGCCTTAGCTGATATCGGTCACCCGGTCATTATATTGGAATAAATCGTAGCAACAATATTATATTAACCATACCCTTTATTATGGAACCGTCGTAACAAGTTTCGCATTCCGTATTCCATATAGCTCTTGCTTATGCCTATTGGATGACAAAAACAATTAAGTACTTATAGAAACGAATAAATCTTTGTTCGTTTAAGAAAATATTATTTACTATTGTTGGATAACGTAATTGAAGTGGCTGCGGTTAGCCAGAATAAATTAATCATCCCGTCAACAACATTGAATGATATTTTGTATTCTGGGAACATTAATTATGAATAGGGCATATTATCGCTTACAAAACTTAGTCATCGTTTGTTTACATCTACAAATACAATATGTAGAATCTTGTTCATATTGTTGAAAGGCACAGTAAGATTTTTTTTTATGTTTAAAGAGTAGCAAATTTAATAGGTGGTAGAACAAACGTTCGTCTGGGGAAGTACCACCGCCGCCCTCATAATCCGCCGTAAATCAGTTGTTGTGTTTCGGTTGCAGATGTGCGGTTGCCAGGCACACATATAGCAAGGCAACCATCATAGTCCTCAGGAGTAGTGACGCATCCACATACAACGTCAAACAGAACTTCGATTTTATTTGAGGTTGGATGTGGGTGTCCATGATCTGCAGTGACCACTTAACATCAGTTGGCCTGCACGCTCGTTTGCTACTTTACAAACATAAAAAAAGCAAGAGAGCATGCAGGTCACCTGATGTTAAGAGGTTATTGCAACCCAGGGATACCCATACATAATCAAACAGGATTACAGTTCTAACTAATGTCGTAGGTAGATACGTCACTACTTTTGAGGACTAAGGTGGTGGCCTCGCTTATCAGTGTGCCCGGCAACCACACCTCCCCGACCAAAACATAAGAAATGTTCACGGCGGATTACGAGGACGGCGGTAGTTTTTCCCCACACGAACTATCGTTCTGCCTCATATCAATTGATGAGAAGTATTTTAGATATAAATCCCTGTATGGTTTGGAGGGCGCAACTGCGAAATCAATAGTCACATCACACATATGTCTGCCTCATTGTGTAAATGTTAGTATTGGTCTTGTAGCGGCGCAGTTAGATAGACTTGCATAAATAAGGCATTGAAATCAAAGTTGGATGCGATACTAATGCACTTGTGATCTAATTTGGTAACTCCTACTTGAGATTTTGGTTACAGGCATTGTGGGAATTGTAGATCTGCAGCGGCAAATAAACCTTAGGTGGTGTGGATTTTACCTATAGTCAAATGTAAACTATTTCCTGTTGTAAATATTTTCAAAAATTCCAAATCAAATACGTTTTATAATTACTTAATTAAAAATTATTTAATAGTTCCATGAGATATTAACACTATTAGGTCATAATCACGTCATAATTATATTTTAAGACATATTAAGTTAAGCGATTGATTTTATAAGTCTTGTTAATAAAAAACTCACGTAACGTTGTCATCGTAACGCGACTTTGTTATTAATCTTAGTTAATGTGAGAAATAAAATGATAAGCATGAAATATACTTTATGAACACTTGAAGATAACGAGTTTTATTTGACAGAATTTGGAAACGTTCGCAAATAACGAATATTTCATTACAACCATAAAACGTCAAAGACCACCCAGGCGAAGTGCCACATTCCGAAAGATGTCTTGAATCGTGACACGAACTTTATTTTTGTGTCCCTTTGTGTGTATTAGGTAATGCAGTAAAAATGTCATGCACTGAACTGAGCATAAACATGCACTGAAATATAAATAAATCTAAATAGTTCCTGTCCATCATTATCATTACGGTCTGTAAATTACTTGATTAAAACCAGTAGTTAGTGTGAGATGGGAAAATAATGTGTTTATATAAATTAGGCGCGGTTGTGGCGCGTGGGCTGAAAGGCGAGAGAGGTGTCGCGTGCGCAGCCTACGCGGCCGCTCGTGCAGGCATTATTTTTCAAGTTGGTTTGACTGCCTCGTTGAAATTAACCATTGGCGCCAGCCTCGCAAGCAATATTTTAGTTGTTTAATTGTGTACGAACGTACCTTCAATTGATTACTTTAAATATAAGTGCTTTCTGTTCATTGCATCATATCTTTCGTCATGCACATTGAGTTTCTCCGCCTAAAATGGAATCCTCGTAAAAACAAGTGTCAGCCTGTCAGGGCTTTATAACGTTTAACTCATAACTTTAATTTACTTCAGATAAACTTTCATTTTAAGCTTAAATAAGCAATGCAGTTACTTTATCTTCCATGTAGGGCAGATACAAAGGGTACTTGAGCAACTAAATGCATATCTGCAGAAAAATTTATGTAGTGTTTACCTGATTGCGTAATCAGTTGTGACAGGCATAATTAGGAAGATATTTGCTTTTTAAAAAAAAATACATACGTCAGTATTTTGTATTTCATATTTTTAAAACTTTTAAAATTTTTAGTGAACAGTCATTTAACATTTAAACATCTGAGTTTATTTAATTAAAATATTATATGAATAAAAAAAAAAAAAAAAAAAAATGAGAAAAAAAATTTTAAAAAAAAAAAAAAAAATAAAAAAAAAAAAAAAAAAAAAACTCTAACGTGTATGGCCTCCATTAAGAATAGTGATGCATCTACGTATGACTTCTAAAAAGGACTTGAGTCCTGTTTGAGGTTAAATTTACGTGCCCTGGGTCTACAGTGGGCACTGAACATGAGATGATTTACGTTTGCTACTCTTCTCATATAAAACTAAGATATATTTTTTTGTAATAGAAGTTGCAAACGAGTGTAGCCTATCTGTATATATGCGTGTTATGGAGCTTCCTTCGCCGCGTGTTGCCAAAAAAAAACGCCGCAAAACCATTGTAACATTGGTTTACAAAAATAATTATCTAAAGTATATATTTTTGCCGGGCACACTTACAGCGAGGTGACCATCTTAGTCCTCAGTAGTACGCATCTACGTATGACTTCAAATAGAACTTCAGTTTTGTTTGAGGTATATGTGGATGTCCATGGGCTGCAGTGACTACTTAACATCATCATAAAAATTTTGATTTTGATTACCTAAGGTCCTAAGATCGGCCGCATATGCGTTGCTACCCTTGAGAACTAATTGAAACGGCTCCTGTAAGGGTCTCACCACATCCTTCAAGCCAGATCATGGCAGCATTTAACACTTATCATAAAGTAAAAATAATGTTGATTACAAAAATATCTGAACTCTCATAATCCCACAATAGGTTTCCGTGTGTCGCGGGTGCCATGGATACAGACGAGGACATAAATATCCAGATCGAAAACAGAAAATAAATTCATCATTCAGATGTCTGTCTACCCGGGAATGGAACCCGGGACCCGCTACGTGTCAAACCGGTTTAGTGACCGCTGCACTGCTCCGGTGGTCGATTTTGGTTTATCGATATTTGGCTTGTAATTCTTACAGTAGTATTTTTAATATATTTGACTATTAAGTATACAAGGGATTAAAGGGCTACTTAATATCAGGTGTACTCCGTTACTAGTTGTATTATTGTAGTTAAATAACTACCACGTAAGCCGTTGTTTCGTTAAAATGATACTCATTATATTTCAATAATGGTAACATTAAACTATTATATATTGTGAACAATTATGTGGCTTCTGCGGAATCATACTCTATAATTACTCATAAAGGGTGGCCAAGTGATCATTCATATTAAGGACAGTCCGTCTTAATATAATCAATTACTAAATTACATGCTTATAAAAATATAAACAATATTTTGCCTTAAGAACCTGAACAGTAAAACGACTTTTATTGAAATTCTTATATCATCTATAAAATTCCAAAAATACGAAAAAATATAAAATTTTAAAATATGAAAAAAAACAAACAAAAATTTCCCGTACCGGGAATCGAACCCGAGCCTCCTGGGTGAAAGCCAGGTATCCTAGCCACTAGACCATACGGGATGATGGTGTAAATCTGAAATGGAACTACTGTATAATATTTTTAATGTAACTTACAAAAAAAATGTCTATTTTTATTCTTTAAGAAAACAACAATTTTATTCCTTCACGCTGTCGCCGAATGTGTTCTCAAATCATAACAAATGTTTCATTTCGAACGAAGAAAATTTGTATGTTGTATATTATTTGTTATGTAGTTTTATAAACATTTATTGCCAATATTTAACATTAAGATGTCAAACGGTAGGAAAGAATTTTAACGAAATAAGAGGGTTATTGCTTATAATTATGAACATACCCACGTTTGGTATTGTGAAGATCATCTACTTCATTAGTACAAAAGGAGTAACTCACAGACAGTTTATAGTTTTGTTAGTTTTTCACCTACGTCCGCTTGAAGTTTACACATTGTATAATATTATGTTATAGGTATACGTAAATTTTTCGTGTAAAATAAAATCGTAAAAAATATTTAAAAAAAATATATATAAAAATTCATAATATTTAAAGGTATTTTTCTAAAAAAAATTACATGCTTTAGATAGGTGTAATAATAAATTCCGTTCATAGTCCTCGTGTGTTCAAATTTACGTATTCCTAGGCACAAGGTACTCCCGAGTGCCGGTCGTTGCTCCAGGTTACCCTCCACGACAGCCGCCGACCTAAGCCGAGGTTCGAGTCTCACATGAGGCGTCTTTAGGTACGGTGGCAAACCCCAATATGGAGAGGCGAGCGACTCCGGGCCGTGACTCCGGCCAGGGACCGCAGCCGTCCCCCACTTCAGGATCATAGTCTTCTGACCCCCCCGGCTGAGTCCTCCCCGGCTAGCCACTAAAACCCGGTGAAGCTGTAAAGGTCCCTAGGGCCAACAGCAACTACACATTTCCGAAAAAAAAAACGTATTCCTACATTTTGGTACTTATAAATTATTTTGTTAAACTTATAAAAACTTATAAAGTATTTTGTTAAACTCACCGTTTAATCCTATACATTACTTGTTACCGAACTGCACGGTCGTATCTTAGGGTGAACGACCCGCTTTCTCGCAACTTCCAACTATTTGAAACAGCGTGATATATGGAACTCGGGAATAAATAGCACCGTATATTTTAATTCCATTTCCTTATCGAGCTAAAGTTAAAATATAAGTATAATATCATCATTAAAAAAATATTCATTTGCATAAGAAATAGTTATATTATTTATGTATTATTAATGTGAAAATAATCCTAAATAAAATCAAAGTAATTAATATCGATTTCAATGAGTAGGTAACGAAATATTTTAAATATAACTTAAGTATAAAATAAATGGGTTTATAGGTGGTAATTTAATAGGTGGTAGAACAATCGTTCGTCTGGGGAAGTACCACCGCCGCCCTCATAATCCGCCGTGAAGCAGTT
>DWKL01002153.1:0-13164 GCA_018249415.1 Phareas burnsi | reverse complement strand
GAAAAACCCTGTGATAAAGTTAGGATAAAACCACCACGCAACCATCCGCGACCAATATGTATAATGGTATATATACTTTAATACGTTGATTGCGGCGACTAATATTCAAAACAATCCACCCGTGCGACGCGCAACACAGCAGGCGTGTTTCAATACGGCGGCACACACCGTATGTGTGCGAGCCGCACGGGTTGCGCGGACAGTAAAACACGACAGGAGCGTTTGCGGCTGTCAATGTGTTAAAACATGAAGTACGCACCGTGGAGGACACCGACATAAGACATGCACGAATAGAAAAATATACACTACT
The DNA here is from genome assembly GCA_018249415.1 of Phareas burnsi. Lineage (NCBI taxonomy): Eukaryota > Metazoa > Arthropoda > Insecta > Lepidoptera > Hesperiidae > Phareas > Phareas burnsi. Next base: position 12,854 of record DWKL01002153.1, on the reverse strand, counting down.
ATAACATTGTCGACACGTGTCTCACTCCAAAACTGAGTATCATCAGGAAAAGTCGAGTCTACGAGTCGCTAAGTCAATGCTATGCACGTGAATACACCTTAATACTTGCATTACCAATATTAAAATATAAATATCTTTTCTAAATTACTTTGATTAATATAAGAAACAACTGAATAATATAAGAACTTCGGAAGAAATGTTTATAAAAAGTTAAGTTATCAGATATCCTTTTTTTTATTTTGAACTCAAAAATAGTTCCTTCGGAAAATTTGAATTACGGATGGTAATAAAAAATGGAGAACGTGATCTTATCTCATTGGAAACTCGGCGCGGGCCTAGAAAAAAATCAAAATATTCCATACTGTAAGCAGTCAACAGCCGTGATACAAAAAATTAATAACGTGTTAATCATATCACATACGAAACACCTAAAATACGTACACGCCTCCTGTTCACGCCTGTGTTTTTATAGCATGTAATTAGGAAACATGTATGCAGTCCACTTGATAAGTGGTTACTACCGCCCCCTGGATAGCTGTGATCAATCTCGAACAAGAGTGACGTCTTTCCTGAGATTAGCCACAGATTCATTGCTACTCCTAAGGACTGAGTTGGAACTCCTCTAAGTGTAGGATTTTTTTTATATTTGAGAAGAAGAGTAGCAAACGTGCATGGAGGCCACCTTATGGTTAACACTTTGACTGCTGCAAACGCACCTATCGTGTTTAACTGTCCGAGCCATCTGTGCGGCTCGCTCGCATACGGTGCGTGCCGCCATACAAAAACACGCCTATTGTGTTGCGCGCCGCACAGGTGGATTGTTTCGTATATTAGCCGCCGCAGTCAAAGTGAGTGAACTCTGAGGTCCTACGTAGACGCGTTACTTCTGATGACTGAGACGGTCGCCTCCCTGTAAATACCTGGAAACGACCCTCTCCGACCGAAACATTGCTCACGACGGTGGTACCTTGGTGGAGCACCGAAGTCCTACCACCAAAGGTGTGGCGGTAGTCTGAAGCCGAACCACAGAAATGTACGATTTTCAAAAACAGTATTATAAAAGTTCTAAGTAATAGTCATCGCACAGCTGTTCGTTTACAAACTTGATACTAATGTCTCTAATAACTTGATAACAAAACTGGATACAAAAACGGGTTATGATAATCATATACAAATGAAACCGCAAAATCAACAGTCAAAAGACGAAAAATAACTTTATTTTTACAAAACAATGCAATATGATGTAAACTACATTTTAATACCAAATGGATACTGATGGACAATAAATAATTATGCTACATGGAAATAATTTATTTTCGTATCTTCTCTGCTCTAGTGTTGTAGTGAGGAAAGAATTAATAGACAAAAATAATTGAGGATTATTACTTAAGTTGTTGCTGAAGCATTTGATGTATGTATATAAATATAGATACCCAATTAATGTTTCGTCAGCATAACTTATGTAAAACCAGTGGAGCTGGGTAATAAAATGGTTGTAACCTTTTCGATGTGTGGATTTTTTAATTTTCCATTCGACCAAAACAAAGCGACAGCGTCGCATACTTGGTGTCTAGAGCAAATCAGATAAAAATGCACTAACTAAATTTTGTATTACACTAAATAATGATGACATAATACTTGAATAATTTCATTAATTTCCTTAGATATTAAAAAACGATTACTTTTAATAATTAAACAACGCGACAAGTTTACATCGAAATTACAATTTTTTTACTAATAAATTTTCACGAAATTCTCTCAGTAGGAACAAAATCTGAAATGATTATTTTATAAATTAAATAGTCATGCAAATAAAATTTCATGATAGTTTAATGTAAATCCTTATCTTTAGTTAACTATATCCATAATTACATTATCGTACATCATTATGAATCTATCATAGTTCGACTTGGTTTGATGATACAACTGTGTATTCTACGATAACGTAATAAGGGCCTTATTCAAATGAATAGGCCTTCTTAGTTAGGTTATATCACTAACCTTACTTTGACCTAGCTTAACTGTTAAGTACAAAGCGGATTTACTTAAAACTTGTTATTTTAATAATATTGATAATCACCACTGTATTGTTTGATGTAAGAACAAAAATACATATAAATAAAGATTGCGAAACATTATTTTGAAAATGTATTTCGATACATTGTCACCGTTTGGCTTGGAAACTTTATAAATTCTTTACAGCGGTATTAAGTTATAAATTAGAAACAATAGAATAACAGCCTAATTCACACAAGAGTAGCAGTGTTTAGTCGAAACAGAAAGATTTGAACGTCAGTATTGTCATATGGATTTACTATTTTTGTTTTATTAACTCTACTTAATTGTATGTAATTAATACTTTTGCTTGTTGTACTTTGCTAGTTGTAATAGATCCCCATATTTATGAATTTCATGTTAATTTTGTATAAAAAATTAATTTTGTGCTGACTGTTTTTCAAGGCCCGCTGGATCCATAATTGGTGTCTGTTTCTTCACCATGCCAGATAGAAGGGTTTTAATCTGAGCAATCGCACGGCCAGGGTTGAGACCTTTAGGGCACGTCCGTGTGCAGTTCATGATTGTATGGCAGCGATACACCGAGTATGTGTCCTTAAGCTTTGATAGGCGTTTGGCTGTAGCTTCATCACGGGAGTCAATAATCCACCGGTACGCTTGCATAAGGACAGCCGGCCCTAAATATTTGTCTCCATTCCACCAGTAGGATGGACAACTGGTGGAACAGCAAGCACAAAGTACGCATTCATAAAGACCATCTAATTTGGCTCTGTCCTCAACGTCCTGAAGTAACTGGGTCTCTTTACCCTTCACAGCTTCTTTATCACGCTGCAGCCAAGGCTCAATTGACTGGTACTGACGGTAAAAATTGGTTAAGTCCGGCACGAGGTCCTTAACTACGTACATGTGAGGTAGGGGATATATCTTCGAGGGTTTCGATAGGTTCTGATCGATGTGGCTAATACACGCGAGGGTATTGATCCCATCGATGTTCATCGCGCAGGAGCCACACACTCCTTCACGGCAAGATCGCCTAAATGTAAGGGTCGGGTCGATTTCATTTTTAATCTTCAGTAAGGCATCGAGCACCATTGGTGCGCAATCGTCGAGGTCTACCTGGTAATTCTGAGTGTAGGGCTTCTTGTCGGGCTCGTCGGGATTCCATCTGTACACAGCGAAGGTCTTCACTCTCTTCCCAAGCGCAGATGACGTCGCGAAAGTGCGCAGCTGCCCGAAACTTCCTGAAGTCAATCTCAGTAGAGGCATTATGTAATATTTTTAATCACAAATCGGATTAATACTTTTAATATCACTTAACACTTAAGAACTACACCGCGTGGTTTAATTGTTTGCTTAACACTTCGACTGTGCGGTAGTGGTGCGCCTTGCTCGATATGTTATTTTTCGGTGCAAACTAAACCATTCAATAGGTAACTGCTCATAGACTATATTTTTGGTGACAGCTGACGCGCCTGTCAAATAATGTCAAAGTGAAATTGTGAATATTTGAACGGTAATAGACAGGTGTTAACCTAACTATAATCTAACTTAATTATTTTAAAAGAAGTGCAAATAATTATATTTGATTCATATAAATATTGGTTTATTTGTAAAGGTATTTATCACGTCCAATAAATTACTCAGCAGAAGTGTAGTCTAAATTATTACACTCTAAAACTTTAACCCGAATTGTTGACGGATTTCGGTAATAGCTCAACAATAGCACGTTTAACTCCTCTTGGTATATATAATTAACCATACATTATTAATTATATTCAGTTGTCTTGTTTATGTTTAATAAAAACAATAATATAACAGCTAGTGAGAACTTTCTGAACACATTTGTTTTACATTTCAGAAAAATAGCGGGAAAAATTTGATATACGAGGGAGTGCGATATAAATTGACACTGACAGATAAATTACAAAAGTAAATAAATAGAATTGGTATTTATTGTGGTTTTACTTTAATGCGTGAAAAAGTAAAATGCAAGGTGTGTCACCGAATACGAACAAGGGAGAATCACCAAAAACGCCTGGTGGCATCAGTAAATCTTTATTAACTCCTTGCAGAAGAGTAGGGTTATCCAGAAAGTGGAAAAAGAGTGGATGTTCTCCTTTTATATCTCCGTTTTCTTCACAGAATTCTACACCAGAAAGGCAAGAGGTTAGTGAGACGAAGAAAAGAAAAAAATATAACGAGAGTGAAAAACAGAATGAAACACCTGTAGAACATTACGAACCTAATACACCAAAGTCAGTTAATAATTCTCATAAAAACAACGACATCACCACAACACCTTGTAGAAATACACAAATACCTCGAAAAAAATCTAAAACGTTAACATTAACGTTGCAAAATAGTCAAGAAAATAAAGAAGATTTTGAAATATTAGCCAATAAAATATCAATAGAGAATGAATCTCGTGTTATAGAAAGTGATAATGCACTTCAGAAAAAGATTGCAAAAAATTGTGTGGAATTCGAAAATAAACACATAGAAGGAAAAATTTCAAATTCAGTTAAACAGATATCAGATGAAGTTTCAAAACCAGTCAGAACTGAATCCAAAGGCAAGTATAGATTATCTTTAAAAAAATCCCTTTCCAAGAGTGAATGTAATGTGAAACAAAACTTGAGCGACACAATTTGTGAAAACACACAATGTAAGGAGAAAAGTCCAAACAATCTTACGAAAGAATGTATAGTTGTTATTCAAAACAAAATATTTAAAACTGAAAATAAAGATACTCAAGTTATTACTGAAAAGGTATGTCCAGAATCTGACACAGAATATGATATTCCCCTTAGCATATTAAAAAATAATAGCGAAAATGTCACTCTGAACACATTAAATGATGACGACTTTATTGGTAAATGCCCTGAAGAACTCCACTTTAAGAACATTCAAAATTTGTCAACGACTATAGAGTCAGAAAATAGACAAAACTGTAAGGTGTCTAAGGCATCTCAGAGTTCCCAAGAAGATATAAAAAAAAAAACTATACTTATAAAAAAATGCTACGCCAAAGTAACTAAGCCTTTGAAGGCAAAGTCCACAGGATCCATCACACAAAAAGATATTGATGACATAAGATCAAGAATAGAAATGAAGAAAAATCTTCTCATGGCAAAAGCTATGTCAGTTGATACAGAAGAACTTAGGGGATTAATAAAAAAATGGCAAAAGGGTTGTCAGGATGCATTGATGGAGTTATTAGAACTGATGAAAAAAAAATTGCCAGACCGACAAAATATGGATTATGCTGAAATTTTGCAAACACTAAAAATCCCACCAGAATTAGTGGGTTACGATACAGAAAATGATTGTTTTGTTACTCCTGATGATACTAATGTACTTTTGTCCACTTTCAAATTATAATTCTGTATTGTGGACTTCAATTAAATTATTTTATGCTATTGAGTATAGATTTCTTGATAAAAGTTATACAATTTTTTTTAACTTTGAAGAGAAGCAAACAAGCATGCGGGCCTCCTGATGTTAGTTGGTCACTGGAGTCTCATACATCCATATTTAAACTTAAACAGAATTGAAGACCTATCTGAGGTCAAATATAGATATGTCACTACACCTGAGGATTAAGATGGTTGCCTCGTGTGCAAGTGTACCTGACAACCACACCTAATCCTTGGGGGTTGAAAAAAATTTGTAGCCGATGTCAGGTACGCTACCAATTTTATTCGGGTTTGTTTGGTAAAAGTTGTTCATATTCATTACAGACGACCATAATGTGTATGGCATTCTCATTTGTTACTGTCAAATTAAGTGTTATAATTAAAGTCACAGTCAACCTCACACAAGTTGCCAAATATGTAGACTGTTTAATGCTTAACACTAACACAATAACAATAACTTAATACTTAATGCTAAAAACAGTGATAGTATAGTGGCTGGAAGTCTAAGATGCATGCACCTCTGACATTTGGAAGTTATATGCATATTCAAAATGATTTGTCATTTGCATTACTGGTGAAAAAAACATTGCGAGAAAATCTGTGAGTTCTTAGTAAAGTTCTTGAAGGTGTGTGAAGTCGAAGAAGAAGAATATACACTTGACCAGCATGGTATACTATGAATTACCCCTTTTCATTCTGAGAGAAGACATGTACCCTGTAGTGGGCCGTGAACACATTGACTGTGATGCTTATATTCTAAAAATCCACCCAATACATGCTCGTAACACAACAGGTGTGTTCTCACAGTTTTCAAGCATTACCCGATTTAACAGTTATTTTTTGTATAGAAAAATGATTAATAGAATTTAACACTTTGATTGCAGCAAACTACGCTTTTACTATCCAAACCACCTATGCGCCTTGCATGAATACAGTGTGTGCTGCCACAGGTGGATTGTTTCAAATATTTGCCGCAGCAGTCAACATATCAATGAAATAAAAGTCTTTTATGGGAAAATTTATTTTATATATATTGTTTCAAACAAAGCAGCTTGTGGTAATGGTGTAAAGCCCTTGAGTATGACAAATTGCACCTTTTCAATTCAATATTGTGTGTACTATAATAATTACATAAGACTAATTATGCTACATACAATATCTAAATAATGCTTTAAAACCGATGTGAGCGAATTGGATTTTGTGGGTCGAATAGCTTGGGATCTTTTAAGAATGCTTTGTTCTTGTAGTAATAAGGCATATATCCACAATTCTGCGCTTTCAAGATCTCTGCTTCAACTTGCTCCTGCTTCGTTTTGCAAAGACCCGTGATGTGCCTTCCATAGATTCGTCCTGTGTAAGAGCTCTGGAATTGTGACAGAAGTCTGTAGTTCTTATAATCTGGCTTAATGTTTAATTTACACAGAATACAGGAACGTTTTTCTTTTTGGTAAGGATTCTCCATAGCCACAGGGGCATCGTCATTTATAGATATTCCTGTTGAAGACGTCCTTGAGCTTAGCATGCTCCGACTTGTGATCAAACCTGGAAATTAGGGTAAAAAATTAAAAACCTTATCTCCCATAGTAAAGTACGTAGTACAAAAAAACATTTTACTTACTCAAGGCGCGTGATCTAACTACACTGAACATTGCCATTTTGTGAGAATATGTATTTACTGTCTGAAGTAATCGTTTTATTGAATAAAGATAAATAATTCGTATTATTTTTTAACCTATTATATTCTATTCTCAAATTCTAACCTCTGTTAATGTCAATGTCATTTTAATCAAATTTCCTACAATGACATTTATAGTTTTTAAAGTAAGGATATTAAAGATTAACTGATTATAGTGCCTAATAGTTAAAATTTTATATCTTTATTGAAACACTGCATGTTTTAGAAACAATTCTTGTGTATTGAACGATGTTAAGCAAGAATTGTTCAATAATATTTTGATAAAAAAATATAAGTAAATCCACAGTACAAATGACAAAAGATCTGAAAAAGCATAATTGTATACCTATCTACATATAAGGTACATAAAAATAACAACAGCGGCTTTATTTCATTTTGAAAATGGTACAAGATAATAGTGGTCATTTAAAAAATTTTATAAAACCGTATTGGACATTGTAAAGAATTTGTATTGGTAATAATTTCATCAAAAGAATAAAATCAAATCACCTCTTAAATGAAGCTTAGTACATAATGTTATGTTAAAGTTAATATAAATTTAAGTAATCCCGTTCAAGTCAAGGCGCGCTCTCCGATGGGCTGCCGTCGATTTGGCTCTGTTGGCTGGCTTGTAGGACATCAATCGACGCTCCTTCAATCTTATGATGAAGTGATTTACTGGCATTCCTTAGATCACGCAATTACTGCTGAGTCTGAGCCGCGACAAAGTCGGAAATCCAAATCTGAAGAGTAATTTATCAGTAGTTTAGTTCCAATGCGGCCCGATCTTTACCAAATCCTGGACTTCGAGTGAACAAACCAGTTTTCTTATAGTGTTTATGAATCGAAGACAGGCTTTAGTGCAATAATAGAGATACAATATTCTAATTAAGCCCTGTATTTAACAATGTCAGAACATTTGTGGCTTTACTTAGCAAAGGATCCATATTTAAAAAATATAAAACATTTTATTTTGCGTGATCCAACTGAACTACGAAACGCACCATTATTATGAAGTAAATTATTGTGAAGTACTTTTTGGTACATCTACGTACCAAAATGAACTTCACAGTAATACTTTTAAATTAACAATTTTGTTTTTAAACTATTGAATAGATACTTATTCGAAAAAAAAACCAATTTAAATTTGGAACTCTAGGATATCATTGTATAGATCACACTGTCAGCTTTTTAATGTCAATATTTCTTTTAGGTTTATTTTTTTATGAGGAGAGTATATTTAGAATTTAGCCTAGGTTTGCTTTAGCATCAACTTTCATTGATTTATGATAAATGTAGTTCGAGCCACTGTTGATAAATTGCGGCGTCTTAAATAAACTTAATTCTATTTATTAAGCAAAGTTTCCCTAACTAAAATTAATTGCGTTTCGGAAATTAATTATCACTTGCTTTAGTGATGCAGGAAAACGTCGTGAGGAAATAACGCTATTCATAAACTTTTAAAAAGTAATTGTAATCTATTATTCCGACCTTAGCCAGCATGGTGGCCTATGGACTAATCCTTCTCAATCTAAGAGGGCCCGTGTTCAGCAGTGAGACAATAACGGATGATGTTTTAACTAGATACCCGTACTTACTCTATTCATAGCATGGCTGCGTTGATCACGGATGAGATCAACTGTAGTTTAAGCACAAACCCCACTTACCTGTTCTACGAATGCAGTTATTTAAAACCGGTTAATAGAGGGAAGTTGAAAGGACAATATACCAGAAATAGTTTAGAAAGTTTTCTCTTCATGATTCATTTAGGAGGGAAATCTTGAGGAATCGATAGACGCGAGTTGACATTATTATTTATTTCGACAAAGCGCCTGTATAAATATTCGTACTAGTAAGTAGTTCGCAAAATTTAGTGTTAGTTCGCAAAATTTAGTGTGAATTCAAAAAATATGATAATAAATAGAATCCTTATTTAGTATCTCAATTAATTTGTACATAAATATTACTAATGACGAGGTGGGCGATACAATAGTAGATACGGTAATGTAATCTTTCTGAAAATGGTTCATGAAACGTTTTCACAGAAAAAAGTAGTTTTTATTATATTTCTGGTAGTAAGAATATAACTCAGTCTTATATCATTATCTCGTGGCCATATAATTTTTATTGTAACACATTGTGTAAGATACATTAAGCAGTTATTTTTAGTTACGTCACGATTCATAAATATTGATATGGAATGATTTCTTTGTTTTTGTATTTACCTATTAAGTATTGCATATTTCGTTGTTTACCGATGCCTACCTGTACGTAATTGCGAAAACAGACAAGATATTATTGCAACACGTCCACCGCGAATGTGCTGTTGAAACGTCTGTTAATATGGCTATTACGCCGCCGTTTTGAAACGAACGTCTTACTGCGGAAATGCAGTTCGAATCGCCATGTTTTCCTATAATCGGTTAGGCAGGTTTCACGTCTCGGTGAGTCGGGGTGTAAACAAGTCGAACGGCGACTGACCACAGCCGGTGAAGCCACGGCTCGCAACGTACGTGGCGGAACGTTCGACAATCCTTGGTCTCATTTTATTTTTGAACGAAAACTATAAACGAAAAAAATAAGAGAAAGTGTTTTTGTGTTTGGGCGCGAAATTACGCGCCAATATTGTGGCAGTGACCTTTTTGGTTTGTTAAATAACTCATTTTTATTGTGCGTGTTTTGTGACTATATAACTTTGACATTTTGGATCTAAAATCTTTAAAAAACGGTAAGTAATTTTTAATTTTACACAAATTACATTAAAAAATTATTAGAAGTGAAAATGACTCGACGTTATAGATGTATTAGCTGCCAGTTCAGCAGTCATTACGCAAGTTTCCGTGTTCGTATAAATAAATTTTATATAACTGTGAAATGCAGGGAAAAGTTAAAGGGGGCTATTTTGAAAGTTCCATTGTGAAAAAGTAAAAGTTTAGACGTTGTGTGACAGAAATGCCATCGGTTTTACGTGGTTCTGACGCCCGACGCGTAAGAAATCAAGGTTGTGAGAGAAAGTGACCCAGCTTTGTGAATGAGGGAATGACTACGTCGGTCCGTGGAGAGATGACGCTCAGCGCCTCAGCTTGTATTATTTATCAACCGGATATTGTTCTTCATTAAATTATTTTCCTTTATATATTGAGCTTATGTTAATGTTATATTAAATGTTGGGTGTTAATAGAACCTTAGATTTAGTATATATTGAATGATAATTGCTGAGTATCATACCGTCAAACACAAATTAATAACATTATAATAAACATACATAACTTTATAATACAATCATATAACGTATAAGTTTATTAACATTTATCGCCCAAACATCATTCTCAGAATAATGCGTCGTATTCCGGCAAAGCTCTGTAATGCATTATTTATGAGGAGTGAAAGAGGAGATCCGTGTCCTCCACTGTTGGGCCACCGTTCGAAAAATCAGAGGTATTCAAACTTCAGACCTCCTGATTGACGATCTTACATCCTTCTACATTCTCACCTAGAAATATTATACCTTAAACGGACCAATTCGTGCAAATTATGGCCACTAAGATCCTTTTCATACTACAACTATTATCAAGAAAGCTTGTTACATATACGCTAGAAGTGTTGTTTATGATAGAAATGTATATGAAGGCAGCACTATTTATTCACTACAATATTCATTTCCCTTTATGATATAATCAGCTTGTGCTCGCTTTCCACAATTCCACATACATATCCATAATTAACCTTACATAAATGCTTCGAGGTAATAAATTTGCTATATTGTTGCTCGGAAATAGTAGGAGAAGATCACATATTATTATAGAAATTTTTTATTCTCTACTTTACTTGCATTAACTATAATCAATTGAATCATTTTTAATTGATTTGATTACTGTACTGCACCTAATTACACATTCGATGCAAGAATCATATTTAGATATGTTATCTTGACCTTCAGATGTATCTTACAAAGTAATCATTGCATTCTGCAGGATAAAAGTAATATTAGTGATATAAGCTTCATAATTTCATACAAAATATTACATTCTTTATCGCTCCTAATCGTTATGCTACAAAGTTGGGGAGTATACTTTAAATTTTACAGCGTTTTGAAGTCTGCAAGCTTCGCTGGAGTCATAAGTGACAGTAGACATAATTTTGCACACATATAATTTCTAAGTTACGCTATCTTAAAAATTATAATTAATTAATTTAAAAAAAAATCACTTGCTTGCTTTAACGGTAAAGGAAAACATCGTGAGAAAATCTATACATCTGAGAGTTCTCTATAAATTCCTTGATGGTGTGTGAACTCTGCACTTGGCCAGCGTGGTGCACTACGGTCTGACAGCTCTCATTCTGAGCGGTGACCCGTGCCCAGTAGTGGGACATGATGAAGTTACGCCATCTGAACTAACGTAGGTACGTCCCTACGCGTCAATTATCACAGTATATCTAACTATATGAGTAAATTTCTAGTCACAGTTATGCAAAACCATTCTGCTCATACTTCAAGATCGCATGATAGTACGAAATGAATATGCTGTCCGAGAATTGTCATGTTTTTCTCTTATATCATCACTTTCATTTAATTCGTGAGATCTACGTACTGTAAATCTCAATGGAGATATTATCCCAGTATCACAATACGGTGTGAGGGTTGTTAGTCTAGGGTCTTAGTTCCCAAAATGGTCCAGGTGGACCCCCAGGGATCCACGGGAGACTCGACGGAGGTCTACGTTGACGTGACAAAAAATGGTTCACAATTCGTAAGCGGGGGTCCACGAAAATTCATCTGCTTTCGATAGTGAAGAACTAAAATGTTGGCTGGACTTCACCTATCAATGTAGGCAAATAATATTTTAAGAACCTCAGCGACAGTTACTTGTAAAAATTATATCTAATCTTGATTTTTTTTTCGAGTTTTGTGAATACGGTAGAAATGTAGCTGCAGGGGGTCCACCGCAACCGGCAAAATTTTGAAAGTGGTCTATGAGAAAAAATGTCTGGGAACCTATGGTCTAGAGGTTGTCAATATAAATGCCGGATAAGATGCAAAAAGCGGGACTATCAATGCTAGTCAATGAGTAACCCTGCTGAGGGTTTAAGGGAATGGTAAGACACATAAAAAATTATACTTATAAGATTCCTTTCAACTTATTTCCCAGTTCTTTCGTCATATTGGCTTCAAATAGGAGTTCTATATGTGGCAACGATGATCACTGCGGCCTATAACATTATCTCAAATAATAGTTTTCGAGAGGTGGTAGAACAATCGTTCGTCTGGGGAAGTACCACCGCCGCCCTCATAATCCGCCGTGAAGCAGTTATTGTGTTTTGGTTGGACAGGTGCGGTTGCTGGGCACATTTACAGCGAGGCGACCATCTTAGTCCTCAGGAGTAGTAACGCAACGCATCTATCTATCTCAGAAAGAACTTCAGTTTTGTTTGAGGTTAATTGTGGGTGTCCATGGGCAGCAAAGATCACTTAACATCAGGTGGCCTGCAGTCTCGTTTGCTACTCTTTGAATATAAAAAAAAAGTACTGAAGGTACATGTGATCATACGTGTGATATTTGACCTTGGTGATAATTTAGTTTGGTATGGCAGAAATATATGCAGATAGCCTAGTGGTTAAGATTCAGGCCTCAAGCTGAGCGACCGGGGTTCGAACCCCGCACGCACCTTTAATTTTTCGAAGTTATGTGCGTATTAGAAAATAATTATCACTTGCTTTAACGGTGAAGGAAAACATCGTGAGGAAA
>DWKL01002152.1:0-13165 GCA_018249415.1 Phareas burnsi | reverse complement strand
GTGGAAAATCGGGCTTATATCACGATTCAGCAAAAATATACGTGAATATTTATGTTAGCCTGTGAAACTCGATTACGTCCGGAAAGTAACAAAGGTTGTGTGCGAAAATATGATATAAATCTCGATTTTCCCATTACATTTACGTGAATCCTGTGGGAATTGCATACGGTTGTAATTAAATAGTTATTATTATAAATGAAATTGTTAAATTATTATATTGGCAATAGCGGGGCTCTGTATATATTTACGGTTGGTATAGTGTGGTTTGTGTACAGACAGATTATAAATGAATAATAAAAGTGTGTTTGTTTATTATTTTATACTGTTTCAATATTTAATGAGAGAGAAATTTTACATGTGCAAATGTCAAACGCAAAATTAATGTTGCCTAATCTTTTAGTGCCTCTATGGTTCCGGTTATTTGAATCGTAAAATTGTAATCGTAAATGTCCGTAAATTTTATCGTATGTAATGTGCATTTATTAAATTAAAGGATATTTAATTATTTAAATTATCAATTAAGATGCGAATGCCGTAACAAATATGATAAATAGTACTGGGTATTAATTAATTTGGAAAAATAATAATATTTAATCATCATCAAGATGATGATTACATATTGTTATTGATGATCATCCCATGAATGCCTCACTGCTGGGCAAAGGCCTGTTTTCAGAATAATAAGTACCAGGTCATAATTCACCACGCTGACCAAGTGTTGATTGGTAGATTTCACACACCTTGTCTCTGAGATGTGTCTAGATGTGTAGGTTTCCTCACGATGTTTACCTTTGTCGTTAAAGCAAGAAATAATTATTTTCTAATTAACACATAACTTCGAAAATTCAGAAGTGCGTGCGAGAATCGAACCCCGGATACCCAGCATGAGAAACCAAAATTTTAACCACTGCGCTATCACCGCTAATGTCTATAATAAATCGCTTTCAAATTGTTTAAGAAATATTTTCAACGCAGACTCAGCAAGCACCATTAGTTATAAAAACCTTAATTAAAACACTCGGAAATATTAATTTCGCTCGGCCGCTAATGCAATTGTATCTGTGGGAGAACTTCAGAATTTGCCCTCTAGACGGGAGTGCAATAATAAAATCTCAAACGCGGACCTCGAAGCGTACTTTACAAGTAACGAAGTTTAAAACGTTGCTGGCAACACCGGGTGAAACACGTGCGGAACATAATAAAACGGTCACGTATTACTCGAAAACTTTGAATTTTTTCGGGTAGCGCAATAAACCCAGTTGCTCTTTTGTAGGCCTAATCTCTATCTATATATTAATACGTAAAGATAATACTTTCTATCCCTTTTTAAGTATATTGCGAGCACGGGGGATTGTGAGATTTGGCATAATGCAATTTTATATGGAGATGGAGTGTGAAAATCTATAATTTATTTATATAAATAAATCAGAGTTTTCCGCACTCCTTCTCTATATAAACCATAATAACATAATGTGTTAGAAATGCATAAAATTAAAGAAAATAAAACCATGACATTAATTGTTTACCTTCAAACTATCAACATCAAGCACATAATTGTCAAATCTCATATCAAATAGACGCGCAGAGTACAGATTGACTGACTTTGGAGCTGTATTTTGTTGTCTTTTAAGAAAAAAGTGTTTTTTGTTTTGTGTAATAATGCCATAAATATAGGGTTATACTATTTATCAAAAAAAAAATACAATAATGTTGAAACTAAAAATTTCATGACTTGCGGTCGAATTTCAACCGCTGGGTGAGCACTAGTCTTGTTAATAGCTATGGGTATAAGTTAGCTGCAACCCTTTATATTCCACTGCTGAGTACGAGTTTCTTCTACTAACTGGGGAAGACTTGGAGTATACTTTATCGAACTGTTTCAATGCGGATTAGCGGAAGCGGAGACGGGCTATTGTCAACTCGGTGTGGAATGTTTTCAAACTACTCACAGGGCCTCCGACTAGGTTTAACTATCTAGTGGTACCAACCGATAGATTTAGTTAAGACGGAAGTTTCCAAGTACAGTTTTCGAGAGGTGGTAGAACTATAGTTCATCCAGGGAAGTACCATCGTCGCCCTCATAATCCGCCGTGAAACAGTTTTTATGTTTCGGTTGGAGAGGTGCGGTTGTCGGGCACACTTACAGCGAGGCGACCATCTTAGTCCTCAGGAGTAGTGACGCATCTATGTACGACCTCAGACAGAACTTCAGTTTTGATTGAGGTTAAATTTGGGTGTCCATGGGCTGCAATAACCAATTAACACCAGATGACCTGCACGCTCGTTTGCTACTCTTCGAACGTAGTGCGCAACAATTTTTAGCACTAGTGATCATGCACTCAACTCTTTAACCCGTCATTGCTTAACATTGTGCATCAGTTACGATTTGTTTAATCCGCGGAGCTGCGCGTGCTTTGAGTATTATTTCTTAAAGTGGTAGAACTATAGTTCGTACGGGGATGTACCATCGCCGCTCTCATAATCCAACATGAAGCAATTCTTGTTTCGCTTGAAAAAGTGTGGTTATCGGGTGCAGTTACAAGCGAAACGACCATCTTAGAACTCAAAAGTACTGACGCATCTACGTAGGACTTCAGATAGGGCTTCAGTCCTGTTTGAGCTTAGAAGTGGATGTGCATGAGTTGCAGTGAACCCTAAACATCATGTTGCCCGCACGCTCGTTTGCTAATCTACAAACATAAAAAAATAACTATATTTTGGAGAATACAAACGTGCAAGACATTTTCTCTACATAAAGCCACTGAGACTCAATCCAATAGATTTACGTACCTAAGGACTATTTTATCTTTTATATCACAAATGACTTCAAATTTCATTTCTTATTATTAAAACAATGACATCTTAAATAAGAACCTCGAGGGGTAATTGTACTAGGGTTGAAAGTTTATAATAACAAAGTTGGAGACATTGCTGGTAACATTGAGCGAGACACGCGTGGAACGTAATATAAAACGATCACGTATTACTGGAAAACTTTAACTTTTTGATAATACAAAATGTTCGTTATTTTTGGATGCCTAATCTAGACATATACAATGCCTACGTCTGTGATTTATATTAATTTGTTTTGTTAAAAGCGAGAGTTATTAACGTATTTTAGAAATTAGAACGGCCTTCCGAACATTTTGTTTTAAAGTTAGAAATTTTCATTTTAGGAACTACAATAATAATTGGATGGAAAACATTTATATTATACCTTTATATATTATATTGGGATACCTTTATACTGACACTACCTGTTACACGCGGCTTTTTGCACGTCGATGTCCATAAATACGTGTCTAAGGCCATCGATTTGTACATTTTTGTACATTTCGAAATTCTTAATTGGATAAGTCTTAATATATCAGAATGTATACCAGGCGCCATCGCAGCCTGAATAGGGGGTGGGCAGGGGGAGAACACTAATAATGAAATATGTGGAGTGAATTAGACTTTATTAAAAATTATTCTTAATGCTTATTTTTGATTTCATTGTTTAAACAATTTAAGCACGAAGTTGATATTTTTAAATTTTTGGTAAATTGTGTATTTTTAGGTTTTTCGATGTGACGTTGACGATTACGGGGGGTTACCCCTCCCCCCACCCCTGTCTTTCGGATTTCGCCTAATGTATACATCGCAGACCTTAATAGCTGATAGATAATCCAGAAAATATCAAATCAAATTGGGAAAAAGTAAAAAATATGTAAATATTAGATTAAATGGCATTTTACTGTAACTAAGTGTTATTGATGATTAATTTCTCAAGTTCTAAATTATCTTAAATCTAGATGTAGGGTCAGGTCCTTCATAAACAAAAGGTGAGGGCAAGAGATTATTACTTTGGAGATTAGTTTCTAAACTATTAAATTAGACTATCCAGGACCTGTGCCCTATATGTTTTAGGAGCATAACTACTTGTAATTGCTTCTAGTGGAACGGTTTCATGATGTATAGGCGATAGAATTTATGTACCCTTGGCCTGTTTACCATACTTTGCATCCCATTAACTGCCCTATCGACTGACTAAGTGTTTTATATTAGGTTTTTCATGGTAATAGAGCAAATAGCTGGCAATTTATGGCATTTTGTAAGCCAGCGTGGTAGGATATTGTACATTTCAAAATTAATGTATTTTTATGCGGGAAGAGTAACAATCGAGTGTAAAGGGCCACCTGATGTCAAGTGGTCTGTGCAGCCCACGGACACACATATCTGATCTCAAACAGAATTAAAATCCTATCTGAGTTAGTTCGTCTGTTACTACTCCTGAGGATGAAGACGGTCACCTCGCTGTAAGTGGGCCCGCCCATCTCCCCAACTGAAATCCATGAGTTGCTACATGGCGGATTGTGAGGACAGCGTTGGTACTATCCCAGACGAAATATAGTTAGTTAGTTGCTGTGTTCTGGTTTGCAGAGCGTGGTAGGGGAAAAATACTAACAAGAGGCCTTTCACTCAGTCCTCAGGGGTAGCAGTGCATCTATGGCGGACCTTGCTTTTGCCGTCAAGTCCCAATTCTACTATTAGTTGGGATTTGACCTTAGGCAGGACTTCAATCCTATTTGGAGTTGATTACGGTGTCCATGGGCAGCATCACTCACTTAACATCAGGTGGACTGCATGCTCGTCAGCTGATTTTATGGTATAGTTTATAAATATCCGGGCCACGAATTGTAAACAAATATGCATTATGAACAAACCAGTGCACAGTTTTACAATCTTACGATTTACAGATTTTTTTATCGGCTGTTAAATTGTGGTCATACGATTTTTTACGAAGCTGGGAACATTGGATTGAATTCCATGATTTTTAAAATTTTATATGTGTTAGAAGTGAATTATCATTTGTTGTAACGGTAAATGAAGATATCGCAAGATAGTCTATACGCCTGGGAATTCTTTGTAAAGTTCTCAAAAGATGTGTGTAGTCTATGAATCTGCACTTAGTAATCTTGGAGGCATGGGGATGTGGGTGTCCATGGGCTCCAGTGACTTTAACATCAGGTGGCGTGCATGCTCGTTTGTTACTCTTTAAATATCAAATAAAAATTCAAGTGGATCCGCGGGCAAAAATCTAGGATCAAATAATTGCATTGTAGCTTTAAAATTAATGGTGGTTCCCATAATACAAAGATGACGTAGCGAGGTAACACTCGGAAATGCTCACGTCGTAGAAAATTGGATTTCTGCCTAAAGTGGGGCGAGCCAATAAAACTTAGCGCCGTTATGTGGGCGCTACCGAAGGAGTTGGCAATCGCAGAGGCGTAATTGGGTAACAAATGAACTGAAACTTTTAGAGATTACAACGCAGAGGTGCGGCGTTAAGGGTTGATAATATGGTTTGTTTTGCAGTGCGTAATGTTGTATCCCGACGTACTTCTGACAACCTCTTCCATTATACATTTACAAACGATTTTTCATGACATCTCGTGGTAAACAATAAAAGTTAAATATTGTATTCTGTAAGCGCTTTTTACACACATCATACAATAGGATTTCGTGTCGTGGGTGCCACGGGGATACAAAGACGAGTACACAAACCCATATATCTAGAACAGGAATCTAATTCATCATTTAGTTTCTGCTTGATCGGGAATCAAACCCGAAATCCTCTGCGTGTCAGATTGGTTTGGTTATCGCTGTGCCACGCAGGTCGTCAAGTGTATATTAAACTTTAATGTTTATTGACCGAAATAACATACAACTTAGGTAACTGAGTATTTATAAGAAAAGTTAAATAGAGCGCAAAAAAGTTTTACTAATACTAATACAAGACCAAGAAACATTTGTAAAATTACATTGTTACTTTACATTGACAGTTAAAAATAGGAAAAATTATCTTTTTACTTTAAATTGGCCGATGAATACATTAAAAAATACCTTTTGATTTTACATTGCCGGATCGAAATAAGCACAATTACCTTTTTAATCTAAGTGTCAACTTTCAATAAAAAATTATGAAACATTATTAAAATTAGATTGTTATTTGCAAGGTGACAGAACTATAGTTCGATTGGGGAGGTACCACCGCCGTCTTCACAATCTGTGGTGAAGCAAATCCTGTGTTTCGGTCGGAGAGGTGCGCTTGTCGAGTACTTATAAGAGAGATGATAATCTTAGTGCTCAGGAAGAGTGATGCATCTGCGTACGGCCCTGGACAAAATTTCAGTCCTGTTTGAGGTTAGGTGGGGATATCAATGGGCTGCAGTGACCACTTAAACGACCACAGCCTACACTCTCGCTTGCTACTATTCTAATAAAAAAAACTTTATGCAAATTTAAGCTATGAAAACCAAACTAAAAATAATTCATCTATCATCAATCTATTAATGCCCCACTCTAGGGCACGGATCTCCTCTCAGAATGAGAAGGATCAGGCCATAGTACACCACGCTGGCCAGGTATGGTTTGGAAGACTTCTGACACCTTTGAGAACTTTACAAAGATCTCTCAAATATGTAGCTTTACTCCTTTCCTTTTCCAGGTGTTTTCATTCACCATTAAAGCAAGTGATATTTAATTTCTAATACGAACATAACTACGAAAAGTCAGAGGTGCGTGCGGGGTTCGAACCTAGGACACCCAGCTCAAAAGTCCGGAATTTTAACCACTAGGCCATCACTGCTTATGAAAACTTGCTATTTTAAAAATCACAAAGCTTTTGAGTATACAGTTTCTGGATCGAAATTATTAGAAGGGGATCGGTTTTTTCATACCAATTAAAACTTTATTCCGCGGCGACCGGCTGGAATGAATAAGAGATTTGCCGTGCACATACAATTTTTAATTACGCCGGTGTGACTTGTTTGTTGAAAACTGAAAACTGAGTTTGTATGGTACAATTTTAATTTTATGTATATTTTTAATTTTCCGTACGTGTGTGCAAAATTAATCCGTTTTTATGTTATGTCTCGGAAATGATATTTGAGAGTGTTTTTTTTATTTAAGAAGCAAACGGACGTGTAGGTCACTTGATATTAAGTGGTCACTGTAACCCAGAGACACCCATTAATCCTCAAGCAGGAATAAAGTCCCATACGAGGTGGTACGTAAAGGCGTACTCCTGAGGACTAACATGGTCGCCTCGCTATAACTTTAGCCGGCAACCTCACGTCTCCCACCGAAACCCCGGTATTGCTTCACGGTGGTTAACAAGGGAAGCTCCTCGGACGAACTATCGTTCTTCCACCTGTTTAAATTTCGTAGTTATCGCTAACAAGTTTTACAATGTCTATTTTTTTTTCCATCGTCACCACCAATTCTTGTTTTGCCCCAAACGGAGAACCAGAATAAGTTGAATCTATGACAGTTAATCGCTAAATTAAGTTCTACCTATCAAACTTGGTAAAATGAAGGCGGCGGTGGTACTTTCCCGAACGAACAATTTCTACAACCTATTAAAAGCATTTAAGTGAAATCGGGTCCAAGGGGTTAAACACAAGGCACGCATTTCCAATTTTTCATGTTTTTTTTCGTGATTTTTGTATTAGAAGTAAATTTTCACTTGCGTTTATTTCCTAAAACTTCGCAAAGGTATGTGAAGTCTAACTATCCGCATTCGGTCAGCACGATGGGCTTTAGGCGTTGACTAGGGGTAGCCCTTTCCATTTTGGGAGGAAATCCCTGCCCAATAGGCAATGGGGCATTACTCTAAATTATCATTGTAAATTGAGGATTTTAACTCGGACCCTACAGAATCGTTGCTTCAAAATCATACTATTGAGCCACTTTTTAACAATGTTATTCTACAATATCAGTTACCTTGTTCTTAAAGAATGTAATAGAGTCCTAATGAATTTTACCACGCCGTTATTATGAGAGGATTTTGAATTTCTTCTCGACACAAATTACTGTGAAAGCTATCTCATGATTTAAGATTACGCGTCAGATTATAATTGGAGCGCGGATAATCAAAATCTCGTCACGGCAAAATTACCTCCAAATTATTACTTATATTTTGTACAGCGGCTTAGGTCCTCACCTCATTTATTACCACGAAAACTAAATGGCTGTTGATTTTTAGGATATATTGGGAAGGAAATGCTCAGTATTTTATCTGGTAGGGCTGTCTCCAAATATGAGTCTTAATGCTGGTCCTAATACAGTTTGCTTAAAGTGTGAATCGGCAAAATAGCGTTGGCCCCAACTCTTTTTGTTACGTCTACTAAAAAGTCTGTAAAAGATGGTAGAAGAAAGAAGAGTGTGAGTCATATGAAAAGAGTGTTAGAGAGTGATATATAGAATGAAAGCGAGTTGAAAAGGAATATTATTAACATATAACATCTCGTTGTTTTGTTATATATGTACATAATTTAATCGACGAATCGGGTCGACGATAGAGATATTTAAAATGAACAATCTTTTTACTGGCTATACCGATTTTCCAATGATAAATGGGGCGACACTCTTATTGGGTAAAATAGGAGAGAATTTATAGGCGGAATTTATAATATTTTTGTAATGACAGCGTGTACGTGCAGAGAATTTGCACGTAAATTTTAATATGAGAATAATTCATGCTACGTTGCTGAAGCTTTGTATGATCCTAAAGTGGTTGGTTATGTTTCATCTTTTTTGAAATAACGGAATTCAAATTCAGAATCCAGTACGTGGGCAGAATCTTTGTACCGTGCTCTTATGTAAAATTCAATTTCGCATAATTATCGTTTGTTTAAATCTGTGAAATTAATTTTAGAAGTTTACTTACACACATTAATCATAAAAATAAAGTGTATTTGTGGTTTTAGTTTTCACGAGAATTTCGTCCATGTTTGAATGTTACAAGATGTCTATGTGTATGAATGCGCGTGACTACAAGTGTCTGTTGGCTCAGGGATCAAATCTGAAACTCTGCGCGTCAGACCGGTATGCTGCCGTTCTTAAAGTAAAATGCCGTTACCGATAATATAACCAAATTTCGACATTTCGGTTTTGGAATCAGCAAAATACGAATTAAAAGTAGCACTATTTTAACGTAGTCAATTAGATCTATTTTTCATACCTAGTTTAGTTATAAAGTAGCACTAATTTGATAAACTACCTTATTTTTGGTTTATAAAGTAGCACTAATTTGATAAACTACCTTATCTTTGGTTTATAAAGTAGCACTAATTTGATAAACTACTTTATCTTTGGTTTATAAAGTAGCACTAATTTGATAAACTACTTTATCTTTGGTTTATAAAGTAGCACTAATTTCAACGAGCTACCCTATTTTTGAAAATAATTCGATAACGTGTAGGACGTAACGGCATTACAGCTTAAGGACGGCAGCATGGTGACCGCGCTACGCAGGGCTTTGTAAATTACAAAACACGTCACCCACAGGATTTTAAAAAGCACGTTTCATTTCAGTTTTCTTTCATAACTAAAATCCTGTTAAGCTCAAACAAACGGGTATTTCGCATTTTTTGTCGGGAACATCGTTAACGTGAGTTTTCCGTCACAAATGCGGAATAAAGATCACGCTTAATATAGAGTGAGAAAAAATATTTTTTAACAACTAAATTTTATTCTTCTTATTATTATTTTATGAATGAAGAGCAGCAAATGCAGAAAATGAGCGTGCAGGTCACTAGATGTTAAGTGGACTGCATGGACACGGACTCATGGACACTCACATCTAGACTGACTGAGAGTCTGACTAGACAAAAAGGACTGAAGCCCTATATAAGGTCGTATGTAGATGCGTCGCTTCTGAGGACTAAGGTGGTCGCCTCGCTAAGTGTTTTCAACAACCACACCACTCTAATTGAAACATAAGAATTATTTCACGGCGGAGCGCTAGAGAATTGGTAGGACTCATATTTGGCGATAGCTCCAATCCAAGCGGTTCAAGGAGCATGAAGCCTACCTGGTATTAACTGGTTTCTGGCAGCCAGTTTCATCTGTTACTTACCCCAAATAGAATATTCATCTTACGTCGACTACAGATACGTTTTTATCTTTGAGGATAAAGTTAAAACGCCTTAACAGTATCTCAAGGAAAAAGTATCTCAACGGACAAATAACGGGCTATACAGGCCTTACAAAGGTGAGTGCTCCTAGAAACTGTTTAATTTGATGCCCACACCGCCCGCTGAAGCATGTGGTTCCATCCGCCTCAACTAGACCCATAGCGAGCCTCCACGGTTCGGTTTTCATGTTCTGTTTTAACGCGTACGTGCAGACGTGGAACAAACTTCCTCCTGAAATATTCCCGGAGCGCCATGTCTTCAAAAAGGTGCAAAAAGAGCTCTCTTTCAAATGATTTTAAGCTAATATTATTGCGGAAATTATACATTTTAATTACGTAACGAGTACTCACGATATGCGGTTTTTTAAAAGCTCTCTTTCAAAGCCAGCAATTCTTTGGTGCCTCTTTTGGTATTGTAAATGTCCATGGGCGACGCAGACCACTTGTCATCGGGGACTAACTTTCAGATGTGTTAGTTTCCTCACTATGTTTTCTGTCACCGTTAAAGCAAGTGACAATTAAGTTCTCATACGCATTTAACTTCGAAAAATCAGAGGTGCCAGGGAACCCAGGATCCCCAGCATATGAAACCGAAATCATACCACTAAACTATCACTGTTTTTGCTCATGTCCTATGTCCTAGTTCTATGGGATTAAAAAAGAAACTAGTGACCGTTTAAAGATATATCGAAACATATACAAAACAAACGCGGTGCCGGGAATAAAGAAACAATGTTAGCACTCTGAAGTTATTCCTACTCCACGACGAAACTACATTCGCTGCACATTTGGAACACAACGTATGAGCACAACTACAAAGACAAATACGGTTATCTTAAACACACCGCACACTAAATTATGTTACGTGACGTCTCATTTTCGTGATATTACAATGTAAATGTTATGAAAAATAAATTATAATATGGATGGATAAATGAGCATTGTTTTATTTTCAGAATTTCTAAGTTTTGCCGATTATAGCTGGAAACTAAGCATGAATGCCTCATGTGCTAGGAAGCACTGGGATGCGATATCAGGGACTATGAGATGATGCTTTATGTGCCAGGCGTTGCCCTTGGTATCCATGCCACAGACAAGGCAAGAATGCCTGATGTACCAGACTTAATAAGCAAGACAAGGCAATAATGAATTATGAATCAGACTTAATAAGCATGCTGCATATATCATTGGGGGCTCCCAATCATCCTTACTGCGGACTAAGTAAGAATGCCTCATACACACATAGCCTGGTAATAACTCGAGAAACATAACTCTTTTTTCTGACGTAGTTGGGTAAAAAGTAATTAAGTTTGTATCGGACTCAGCATGGTGAAGGCTTCTGTTGTCTGGAGGGACGTCACTTAGTAATTACATATATATTATTTCTGTAATATTCAAATACCCTGAAAAGCAATGATATATTTGAGGACACTAAACTCAAAATAGCGTCGAAGGAATTCCATATTTCACCACATTCATAATAAAACATACAGAGAGCGGGGGCATCTTTGATGATTTTGGAAGCGCATATCTCACCATCTATTAATGTATATAAAAAACTATTTATAAACCTCTGTATATTTTCAAGACTCGTCGGATTATATCCCCCACGCTCATGTGGACTGAATTTCTTTCAACCCTCTCTTATGTGTACTGAGTGCCACTTTATATATATTTTTAGTTTTTTTTGTTTTATGTTTGTAGAGTAGCAAACGAGCGCGCTACCTGATCTTAAGTAGCCACTGTAGTCCATGGACACCGACACCTAACCTCAAACAAAACTGCACTTTTATCTGAAGTCATACGTAGATGCGTCACTACTCCCGAGAACTAAAATGGCCGCCTCGCTGTAAGTGTCCGTCAACTGCACCTCTCCAACTGAAACACGAAAATTGCCTCTCTACGGAGGCAAGAGGCGGATTATGAAGGCGGCGGTGGTACTCCCCCGTTGTACCACCTCCTAAACCATAATTTGGCTACAGGACTCTAAAAAGGGGACATAATATCATACAATGGCACGGACTTTTCCAGATATATCTAGGGATTATACAAGAAACAAACATTAACTACAGGTTGATTTATTTTTGAATTACATTTCCTTAGAGACTCAGAAGATAGATCTTTTTAAGCACATTACGTGATAAAGTAGCGTGTGAATGGATTAAAGAAATAACATGACGAGACAGGTGAGATTTAGAGTAGATAATGCACGTGAAATATAAATATTACTATTTATTTAGTTCTTTTAGTAATATAGTAATAAGTCAACAAATATGCATGGGCGGTATAAAGGTGACAAAATGTTGTCGCAAATAAAGTAAATACAGCATGATTTATATTTAAACAGAATTTATAAGAGACGCCAATAGAGAGATAAATATATTTTTAATCTGTTACATTTTAGAGCTCGCGCCGTGATCTTTACCTAAGGACTGAGTTGTAATAATTTATATTGTATAGCAATCGTGATATCTTGTCGAGGTCTAGGGGGCGGTTTGAAAACATTTGACACGGGTTGGCTCCTAAACCAAATCTCCACTAATCCGTAATGGAGCAGCGTGGCGAGTCTCTTTAGGCCTCCCGCAGTTGTGACCCATGCCTAGTGTTTTGGACATAAAAAGTGTTTCAACCAAGTTCTTAATTTGAATATTTCACAAGCAATTTACCCGTAAAATATTCCCGATATGTACTAAATAGATTCTTATACAAAATCCCTAGGTGCATAAGAAGGTATTCAACAAAATGGGAAAATAACAATTGAGTCTCTCCGGAAAGGTGTTACGGAATAGATGCCAGCTCCAATATCGAGTTCTGATATTATCCGTTGAGTCCCCAGTCTCCTTACATTACTTTAAGAATAACTGGTAACGTTATAAAATGTTTTTATATAAAATATAAGCTTTGAAGCTGTATTTGTGTTCAGTTTGGAGAGGTGCGGTTGCCGAGTACACTTATAGTGAGGCGACCATCTTAGTCCTCAGGAGTTACTCATGTACGCACGACCTATTTGAGGTAAATGTGGGAGTCCATGGGTTTTTTTTTAATTATGCTCTTGATTCTAAATGTTATTTACTAATATGTACAATATACAATATAGTCCGCATCGACTCCGTGTGCTTCACATTGTGGTCGTCTGAATGTTCCGTTGTGCAGCGATTTGATACCGCACAAGCGAAACATCAGGCCCCGGGTACATGTCAGAAT
>DWKL01002151.1:0-13165 GCA_018249415.1 Phareas burnsi | reverse complement strand
GCTTATTAATTCCTAACTTACTGCCATTCCTAATATAGAATAATATTTTATTAAAAATCCAGCCATTTTTATTTATATTTATTTTGATATGCTTAACATATTAAGCATTGCTGTAACCGATATCTATGTTAAATCTATCTATCTACTCACATATTTTATTTTCATTAACGTCATTAGTCTTTAAATAATATATACATATACATTGCATTATTTAAATAAATATCTAATCTTTGAGAATTAAAAAAATATTGTAAAATAATTCCAAATTTGATATTTTCTTAATGGAAAATAACCAAATTAAAATTGGGAATAGATTAGGGTCTACATCCCACATCCTTGACTTTTAAATTTGCTTAGACATGCTGTTAGTTCCGAACAAGGAGCGGGCTCTATCAATTATTATCAAATTTATTATTATTGCTATCGGTCACAAGTAATGTTGTATGATTAATGACATGTGACGCCTAGCGCCCATTACGTGTAAAGGGAAGTACCTTGATTGCCATTGATATGTATCAATGTCTTTCAAAATGGAAATAAAATGTCTATTTTATTTCATTTATAAATATGTTAAAACATATAATAAAAATAAAAAACAATGATAAAAGAAAATTAATGTTTTTATAAATTCGCTCCAACCCTTTTTATGACCACTGCTGGGTACTTGTATGTGCTCACAACTAAAGAAGCCTGGAGAATAGTCCACCATGATGCTCCAATGCGGATTGGTGAAGAAACGGAATCCCGTGTCGGATGTTTCCAGATCGCCCACAAGGCCCTAGACAAGGTTTAACGACGGATATCCAATGATAACAACCGGGTTTGACAGCTTAACGTGCCCTCTGAAGCACGTTGATTAACTTTGTAGATCGATGACGATTTACGCAATCTATCTTACATAAATTTATACAACGTAAACAATTTTGGTTTAAGCTTTGGGATCAATTGTAAGTCTTGCCGACTACCGACAAACCTTTTCTCATTGTATATCATGAATATTTATTTTCTGCATATAGATTGTAGAAGCTGCATTTTTTAAAGTTTTCCTGACAGTTTTACTACTGCTTAGGTAGCAAAGTATTTGATGATAAAAACCTTACGTCGATTCACATTCTTATTCCTCTCATCCCTGTTTCCTTGTCCCCATCAACACACGTAATACAGCCAGCGCTGCAAATTGTCGGAGCGCGTCGCACCGCAAGCAATTTGCTACCCCGAATCAATTTGCCGAGTTTTTGTCGCACGATAATGTCGCTCGATTCAATTTTCTGTCGAGTGCGCGCGCCGCCTTACGCGGTTTTGCGATAACGGGCCTTGGAACTGGAATTCCGATGTTGAGTTTCCAGTGTTATACACTATATGTTATTCGTTTTTCTGGAATATTCTTTCTAATATACAAATCTGTATCTTTATGTAATTATAGAATATTGTTTACGAAACTGTAAGCCTGATTTAAATGATATTCGTTTTTTTTAAATTTGATTTCTTTCTAAAATATACGAAAAGTTATTTTTATTATAATAAATCAGTTCTAATATTCTATATTTATGATATCTGATAATGGTAGAGCTAACCACAACGCGATAATATGTAAACATTAAATGCATTGTCACAAAAAATAGAAATTTAAATGTGTTAACCTCTAACGTTTTACGGCATAAATATATTTTCTTCGCTTAATAATAGATAAAGGTTATAATATACACAGTCGAAAAAGGACGAAATAATAGGCGTGATTAAAATAAAATATTCGGGTGACTTAACATAACATCTAAATATTTCGATTAAGACGCTTAAAAGTCACGCATCTCACCTAAATTTATTAAGCAGCAAATCACTTCCCATAACTCTACCTTCGCTACCTTTAGTATCATGTTACTCTATCATATAAGTTAGGAATTCGTTTTACTGGAAGCGAGAAACGAGTAAGCGGCATAACGGCGTTTATCGCTATTGCTAATCTATTTGCGATACATCTTTTACGGTATTCTAAATTAGCTCTTTGTAAAAACATTATGACCAAGGTGAAATGGCATCTATTTAAAGTATTATGCTGTGTACAGATACACGTAATGATATGATGGTTCTATGATTTGTTTATTAAAGTACCTATCACTGCTATGAGTCTGTGATGCGAAATAAACACAATATACTTTATTGAACAGGTAAAATAAGAACGATAGAACGACAAAGATAATTGTACAAACATCACATAAAAAGAGTGGTAGCACACAGTACGAACCTTCTCGATACGGTGTATTGAAGCAAATTGGAGAATATTGGATTAAATCTCAGAATACATATACAGGTGGTAGAACTATAGTTCGTCCGGGGAAGTACCACCGCGCTCTCATAATCTGTCGTGAAGCTATTTTAGTGTTCCGACTAGAGAGGCGTGGATGCCGCCACACTTACAGCGAGGCGACACATTTACATATGACCTCAGATAAAACTTCAGTTTTATTCGGGTTAGATATGGGGGTCCATGGGCTGCTGTGACCACTTAACATTAGGTGGTGACCACGCTTGTTTGCTACTCTTCAAACATAAAACACAAAAAAAAAAACCATACGAATAACTTTATCAAACTAGAAAACACTGTATTTTTATTTATCTGTGATGGTAGTTTGAATTACTCAATTTACATTTATTAGTTAGTAACAAAATATATTCTCGCTAATCGCTTATCCGGGCGTGGAGAGACCAGTCAGTGGGACGCATAGCTCTCTCGCGCACGTTAGCGTTCCTAATTGAGCAATTTATCAACCCAACAAAAGGTTATCTCGAGAAAATTTGGCTTTCTAAAGGTCCCAATCGTATATTAGTTTACTTAATTCGACTTATGGGTATATTATAAATCGTCATTACTCAGCCCCGTTTCCGTGGTGATGTAAATCATAAGAATTAATTGTTACGGCTGGAACAAAGTTGTTTGTTATATATGATTAGGTACTTTATTGGAGAGAAGTGGTAATACTAGAATTATGATGGTTTTTTATTACAATAAATACAAATGGTCAAGCCATGTAGCTGTATCGTAATGCAAGTGTATAATAAAATTTTTAGAAGTGGCAATTTGTTATTTTTAAAAGCTATACATTCACATTTATTAAAAATGCTGGTACAAGTGTTTAACACGTTGACTGCGGCAAACACATCTGTCGTGTTTTACTGTCCGCGCCACCCGTACGGCTCGCACGCATACGGTGTGCCGCCGTACTGGAACACGCCTGTAGCGTTACGCGCCACAAGGGTGGATTGTTTGTGATGGCCACTTGGCTGCAATCTTTGTATGTAGTACTGCTGGGCACGGGTCTTTCCCCACAACTGGGACAGGCCTGGAACATACTTCACTACGATGCTACAATGCGGATTGGTGGAGCTACGGGTTAGTCCATGTTGAAAGGATTCAAGGCCTACAAGGCCTCCGATGATATTTAACAACTGTTGTCCAATGATAATAACTAGTATCAACAGCGTAACGTGCCCTCCGAAGCGTAGAAGCGCGCGTGAAATGTAGTCATTAGCAGACACCCACCCAACTACCAACCATGTCCAAGGTTGTTTAATTTTGCTAGATCGGTTACGATCTACGTAAGCCGCGGGGATATGCGCACTTCATTGGGCCATTAACATCAAGTATTAACTTATGATTAAATTAATTGATATCCTCATACATCATTTACATTCATAACCTCACACTGGCAGTGTTGTGGATAACACAAACACAAAAACAAACACAAGAAAACTTAGACCCAGAACAGATGTCGATCAGGGAATTGTCTTATTGGACAGATCGAAATAATGGCTATTGTAACAAACAGATCATTTATAGATTTGCATGATTAGATTTAGTACAAATTTTAATCAATATGATTGTCAATACTGCCTACAAGGTACTCATGTTCGAGTTTTTAATTAGTCAGGCATTCGTACGCGAGTCACGTTCGAATTAACATTTCACGTCCGCCATACAGTCTGTCCGTTTGAGACAATTTATTATGAAAATCTCCAAAACCCTGATTACATGTTTAACATAATTAAGTATTTATTCAAATGAATTTAAAACAAACACGGCCGGTTGACAATGAGTGGGCGTTTTGGTTATTTATTTGACGATAACGCCCTTATTTCTATGTGTTTTGGTGTTATATTACTTTGAAAGCAAATAAGGCTGTCTATGCACTATACGTCAAATTTAGACGAGGACATTTAAAGTCAAAAACTAGTATACGATTGTTTTTTTAAAGACCAGTTTGTTACTACTTACCTTTGGAGGGCGGTAGAATATTTTTGTTTCGACTCAATCTTATTTGGGGTTGATTACTGATGGCCATGGGTAGAATTGACCACGTGCGCTGTATGCTACTTCTATGCTATAAAATGCCCAAACGTATTGTCTTAAACACAGAGAATAGATCAACATCTTCTCTAGTCAAATTGTGTGTAACGCTAAGAAATCAAATTATTAATAAGTAGAATGTTGATCGGTACGTTATATCGTAGTATAATCGCTTAAAATAATACTTCTTATTGGAAATATATTTGTGGTTGGAGACTTCTGAATAGCATCTAATCATGCTGTTATCTTATCGAAGCGAGCAAAGCCCCGCTTTGGCTTGCGTAGATCGTAATCGATCAACGAAGTTAAGAAATATCGGGCACGGTCGGGAGTTGGATGGCTGATCGCTAGTGGCAACATTTCATGCGCTTCCGTGCCTCGGATGGCACGTAATGCTGTCAGCCCCGGTTGTTATCATTAGATAGCAGTTGTTAAATCTTGTCGAAGGTCTTCTGGGTGGTTTGAAAACATTGAAAGCATCCACCAATCTGCATTAGAGTTGCGTGGTGGAGAATGCTCTAGGTATTCGTCAATTGTGGGGAGAGACCCGTGACCAACAGTGGGACATAAAAAAGGGTTGGGGCCAAGCTATCATTATTAGTTAAGATTCTTACGCAGTATCAAACCTACATTTTCTTTAAAGCAATAGTGAATCGTTTATGTATGCTGAATTGGTATATGCTTTGGTTTGCTGATTGTGGACCCTGGACTGACGCTGATATCGTGGCATATACATTGCTGCTGCTTATCCCTCTATCATAAGACAGATAGACAGTAGCAACGCCTATTTAATCAACTTCAGGAAGGACATCTGTTCCACTTCATTATAATGATCAACTCATTACTGTCCCACTACTGGGTACGGGTTTCCTTACAGATTCAAAAGGGTTAAGCCGTATCATTAGATAAAGAATATGTATTACTCTTGTACCATCACGCTGTGAAAAGTCGCTCGTTTGTAAAGCGGCTTATTCATATCATTTGATTTTTAAAGGAAAACACAGCTAATTTATACTACGTTATTTTTAATTTTCGGTAGTATATGAAAGTCGTTATACTGCGAATTATTGATGATGTGTGCTCCGAGAATTTAATCGTTTAATATATTGGGGACCGCCCGCGGCTTCCCTGTCTCGGTAACGTTTACGTGGTTAATTAATCGGAATTATTAATGAGATCTACTTTTACGTCAGTCGGCATCGGTGTGTGTGTATAATTTTCTTTTATATAATTTGAAGCTTACATTTCCTCGCGACTTGTGTGTAAAATTTTCTTTTATATAATTTGAAGCTCACATATCCTCGCGACTCGTGTGTATAATATTCTTTTATACAAAAATTTGAAGCTTAGATATCCCCGCGATTTGTGTAGATCGTAACTGATCAATATGAATGAACGATGATGAATAAGCAACATCAGGAGTTGTATAGGTGACCGTTAGTGGTTAAACTTGATTCTTGGTTTGAACTTCGAAACTCTTCCAAGGACCAAAACCGATAGCTTAACATGCCCACGCACCTTATAACAGCAAGACTAATATGAGGTGTTCCAACTTAATCCTCAGGGACAGAAACGGATCTGTGATTGACCTCAGGTAGAACTTCTATCCTATTAAGAGTCGGTTATTGATTTAAAAATTGGTAGAACTACAGTTCTTCCGGTGTACAGTACGGTACCACCACCGCTCTCATAATCTTCAAAAGTAGTAAGGCATCTACGTAAGATCTCAGATAGAATTTCAGCGCTGTTTGAAGTTAGATGTGGATGTCCATGGGCTTCAGTGACCATTTAACATAAACTGGCCTGGCGCTCGTTTGTTATTCTTCTCACTTATATATATAAGAAAAAAATGTTCAAAGCCGGAAGTGACCGCATCAAAGGTTGAAATTCGTGCCACTAAGCTCTCATTAATTAAAGTTTGTGTGATATTTAAATTGATTTATTCATTACAAATCTATCATTGCTGTTATAGAATGATACAGTCAATCCAATTTAAGATATCGTTGCAAAAACAAGCATTTTAATTGCTATCATAACATATATTTCTTACTTTAATTACGTAAGTAACATACAATTACTGACTTGGTATGAATAATTGCACTTTATCATTAAGAATTGTATGTGTTTGCGTAGAAATTTCACTGTTTATTTTGCTCCATAGTTTGGTACATGAAGATGAAATTAGTTTTGTGTCTTAATATGATATTCACGAAATAAAAGCGAATTCGTCGTAGCCATCATCAAACAACTGTCTCACTGTTGGACACGTGTCATCTTTCAGAATGAGAAAAGTTAAGTCTTAGTCTGGTCATGATTCATGGCATGAAAATAATTATGTTTCCTTCACCGGTAATGATTCCTTTCTATTACCCGTGCTTCGATAAATCAGGGATGCGCGCATAATTCGATCTCTGGACCCTCACTGTTAGAAGCTACGACCTTAAGATTAGGCCAACGCTTATTCATAGTGACGTCTATGCCCCCGAAGTATCTATATAAAAACATACGAGTATTCAAATAAAATGTTGTGTCAGCATTTCATAGCAATCGATAAAAAACTTTCAGACAAGCTATTTTATACAAATGAACATTCATATTTTTAAATATATTGATAGATAGCCACGACATAGGCACTTTTATGCGTGTCATAAATAAATGTTCAATTAATTTGCGATATAGGGTCATGAATTATATTTTACACTATATTTCGTCTTTCGTCGAAGTTCTTGGTCTGTAAGTAAACATGAGTAGAATGTTATATCGTAAAAATGACGAATTCATTCCGACATGCGGAATCCCAAAGAAAATAATTTATAATTTATAGCAGTTTTATCGCGGGCTTATTTAGCGTCCAAAATCATGAATCGAACATGAAGACTCACATTATTTTATACCAACCTGAATTAAAGGTGCATCGAGTGAAAATAATTTACGAGGGCATTAAAATTGCACCAATTTTGATCAAATTACGCGCGCTTCGTAATCGTTCCTCTAATTGCGTAATTAGGGCGCGCCATCTTGAATTTGAACGAGGATCTTAATGTTTTGGGATGTTTTTGTTTTGGACGAGGAATAAAGTCAACTAAATCTTTATTTCGATGACGTAAAAAGTTTTAAATCTTGTATATTATTGTCGTCGTCGTCAACCTTTTAATTTCCCACTGATGGACACGTTTCCTCTCAGAATGAGAAGCGTTAAAAGCGGATTGGTAAACTTTGCACACCTTCGAGAACTTTACAAAGAACTCTCAGATGTATAAGCTTCCCCTTAATGTTTTTCTTCACCGTTAAAGCAATTAATAATAAATTTCTAATAACTTCGAAACGCACATAACTTCGAAAAATCAGAGGTGCATGCAGGACGCGAACCCCAGACCCCCTGTGTGAGAGGCCGGAATCTTAACCAAGGCTATATTAAACTAGCCTATCATTGCTTCATAAATTATTATGAATATTATATATTTTTTTAAATATATTCGTTTTAATACAGACCTAATAGTGCATTCAATGTAAGATTGACTTATCACGTTTGTTACTGGATTCGATATTCTGCATCTTAAACAATATATGAATTTTGTATTCGCAAGCCCATAGAATGGAGATATAAATGTGACCACTTTTTAAAATTACATAAAACATATTTTTCATCAGGTGTGAATTCCTTAACAGAATTATTTAATTCGTGTATTTATTTATTATTCTATCCATCCATGCACCTTAAGATTCCAATACTGAGAATAGACTTCGCCAGAAAGGGTTTCTGAAGTCTCCGTAAATGGCTGTGTTTGCTGGTGACCGCAGAAGATGAATAACCTCACGAAGATGCTACAGTGCATCTCACGGGTTTAATCATCGCTTCCAATGATATAATAATAACGGTTTCTAAACTCATAGACCTACATTACGATTCCCCATGCCGTGGGTGCTATGGACACATCAAAGACAAATACACAGACACCCAGACCCAGAATATATATCTAAATTCGCAATTTAAATCCATAGATAGTTCGGAGGTGTTTCTGAGGTAGATTCAAGTAATAAAGATTATAAAAAATCTTCAATTGGTTTTTATTCTTTATCTATTGGTTTGTGACAAAAAAACATTTTAAAACTTTTTATAAGTTGTTACAAAAAGAAATCATGTACTACCTTATCTTGGGAAACTAAAAATTATCTTATTTAACCGACTCCCAAACGAGAAGTTATTAATTCGTCTGTATATTTTTCCAACGACAAACATACATATCAATATGATATAGGGTTGTGTTGAGAAATGTGCCGCTATCCAGTAATTCAGTTTTCAAAAGTTCCTACCAAAGTTCGGAAAAAATGTTGAAGAATATTGAAATTGAAGATAGCGGCGGCGCGTTCGATATAATGACTTATAATGCGGTTACACGCAATGAATAATTTATGGGGAAATTTGGCGTGTGTGATCGGCAATTTGGAATTAAACACACGGTGAAGTGTGTTGAGGTTTGCCCTACTGTGGTGAAATGTTTAAGATTTACTTCTTTTTTATTATGAACAGGTATAACTAAATGCACGGAACTTCTTCAGAAAATGAAAACAAATTTCGGTATATGTGTAATTTGAATATATTTAGTTTATTTACCATGATGTTATCGGTATGTTTACATACTTAAAAGTCTATTGGAGAAGGCCTTCAGCTCAATATTTCAGGGTTTATAGGGAGCCTAATTCACACCTTATAAAAATCGTTATATAGTTTTGTAAGTCTCGTCCAGACCAGTTCTGACGTTATCAAGATAAATTTAGGCTGACAGGTAATGTAATAAACAAATTTAAAAAACGGAATATCGTGTCTTAATATTGTGCAATCAAACACAAGAATATTATGTGTTTAGAAAATATGAATATAATTTTACTACAAGATTATTGAAAAATAACACGATAATATCAACCACCACTAAACTAATAATTAAAAGATTGTACTATACTTGGAAGCAGTGATGGCCTAGTGGTCAAGATTCCGTCCCCTCATACTCGGGGACCGGGGTTCAAACCCCGCACGCACCTCTAATTTTTCGAAGTTATGTGCGTATTAGAAATTAAATATCACTTGCTTTAACGGTGAAGGAAAACATCGTGAGTAAACCTACACATCTAAGAGTTCTCTATAAAGTTGTCGAAGTTGTGTGAAGTCTACCAATGCGCACTTGGCCAGTGTGGTGCAGCTCTGATTTTTCGAATTTATATGCGTATTAAAATTTTGAGAAAGAAGAAAAAACCTACATATTTGAGTGTTCGTTGTAAAGTCCTCGGAGGTGTGTGAAGTCTTCCAATCCACAGTTGACCAGCGTGGTGGACTATGGCCTAACGCTTATCAGTCTGAAATGAGACTCGTGCCTAGCACTGTGACATTAACGGTTATTGATATTAGGAAATAATGATATATACCATATTAGGAAAGAAAATAATAAATTCAATACGACAATTAATATAGAAATTTTAGTTTTAATTTGCTGTTTATATTACTTTAGTTTTATCATATTTTGCATTATACTTTACTTGAAGAGTATTTACAAGATTAAATAAAAGAAAATTAATGTTTATAATATAACAATCTTCATCAAAATTTTTCTTTTTTTTTATATTTGTAAAGTAGCAAACGAGCATGCAGGCCACCTGATGTTAAATGGTCACCACAGCACATGGACACCCACATCCAACCTGAAACAAAACCGAAGTTCTGTTTGAGGTTGTATATAGATGCGTCACTACTCGTGAGGACTATGATGGTCGCCTCTCTATATGTGTGCCTTGCAACCGCACCTCTCCAACCGAAACACAACAATTGCTTCACGGCGGATTATGAGGGCGGCGGTGGTACTTCCCCAGACGAACAATTGTTCTACCACCTATTAAAATCTTCCAGGTGAGTCCCCATAACCCTGGCGATATTACATCAGTTGATTTAAGTTAATTCCCTAAACGACTTCTGGCCATTTTAAGACCATTAATTAACATTAAATTACCTAGAAAATTGACACTCTCCAATCTATTATCTAAGAATAATTGTTTATATATAAGACAATACCTACGTAACTAATTTGGCGAACTGCTTCAAGCAATAAATCAAAACAAGGTGTGAAGTCAAGTATCTACATTTTTCAGCGTCCAACGTAAAGGTGCTCGATTTGTTCCCAACCAACCATTATCCAAAATTAAGGCTAACTGTTTTCACAGCAGGCATTTTCGTGCTTAAAGAGCTTAAAACTCGCTTTATAAGGTTAATGAGATTGCTCTGATTATAGCCCTGCTGTTGGAAATTATGTTGAAGTTATTTATAATAATGTTTTACACCAGTTGGCTCCCGTGGTTTTGTTTACGTAGTATATATTATTATTGCTATTAGAAAATAGCATTTATTGGGAATCCCCTGAAAAATAACATTTTATAACAGATGAATATTGATATATAAATATTGTATTCCGCCGTAAAGAAGTTGTTGTGTTTCGGTTAGAGAGTTGCGGTTGCCAGGCACACATATAGCGAGGCGACCATCATAGTCCTTAGGAGTAGTTACGCATCCATATACAGCCTCAAACGGAACATCAGTTTTGTTTGAGGTTAAATGTAGGCGTCCGTGGGCTGCAGTGACCACTCAACATCAGGTGGCCTGCACGCTTGTTTGCTACCCTTCGAACGTAAAAAAAAAATGCTCGTTTGCTACTTTACAAACATAAAAAAATATATATAGTGAAGATATCGTTAAAATTAATAATATTTTTGTTGCCATCTTATTGTAATATGACATCTTGAAAGTGAACATTACTTTTTATCATTAATGTGGTTCAATATGACCCGCGTGGCGTAGCTGTAACCATAATGGCCTGACAGGCAGAGGGTTCCGGGTTTGATTCCCGACCAGTTAGACATCCAAATGATGAATTTAGATTTCTATTCCGGGTGTAGGTGTTTGTGTACTCGTCTTTCTATGGGTTCATGCAGGATAATTTAGTGTGTGGCAATGAGTGTAGAGAAACGTTAAAACGTTATTATCAAACGCATCTTTAGAGATACTTATTGTAATTGCAATTGAATTGCTATCGGCAAAGCAATATGTAATTAGTGCCGGACGATTCAATGTTAGCTCAATAATTATTTTTATTTTGTGATCATTTTAGATCTACTGTCTATACCGTACTTATTATATTTAACTTATATTTCACATGTTATTCGTTGATCTATATCTTTTGCTCTCGCGCGGTCATCACTATACGAATCATCTGACTTTCCTCATGACGCGCCACTTGCCCATACCATCGTTAACGGCTTCCACTCAGTTTTATCTGTATGTTAGCACACCATATCTCATAGAATTAACAATATTTCTAACCCTTACTAAAAGCAGTGATAGGCTAGTGGTTAAGATTCATGGCTCTCATGCTAGGTGCCCAGGGTTCAAATCCAAGTTATGTGTAAATTAGAAACTAATTATCATTTGCTTTAACAGTAAAGAAAAACGTAGTGAAGAAACCTATACCTCTGAATGTTCTTTGTAAAAGTTCTCGAAGGTGTCGAATTCGCACTTGGGTAACATGGTGGACTATGCCCTAACTTTTCTCATTTTGACACGTGCCCAACAGTGGGATATTAAAGGGTTGATGCTGATGATGACGATGAAGATGATATGTAACTAAATGTAGAGTTCAAAACTTTCGCATCATTTCATCTAGTCTAAAGATTTTTTAAGAAAAACGTGTTGATACAAGAATTTTAAATAAAAGTGTTATTTAGACGTTTCTGGAATGATAATAGTTATTGAAACGATTTAAGACTCTATGCGGCGTTACAATGTGGCATCCACTGCATTCGAACTCAATATGACTCATCGTACAAGTGATTTGAAGTCAGGCTAAGGTTCCAACGGCACGAGATGAGGATTCGTTGGTAATGGGACGCGATCCAAGCCTTCTGTCAGGGAGATAGCCCATCTGGCGGTCTTAACGTTGATGTGTTACTAATCACGAGATAAGAACAGAATGATAATAAACGTTTTGTTAGTCTGTTTGTGATTCCGAGTTAAACGCTCAAATAATTCCAATGTTTATATTGATAATGTTTAAGATTTTGTTGGGATCTAATTAGACCGACTGAACAGAGACAAAAAGTTACTTTGAATATGGTGGAACTGTCCAAAACTAGAGAGCACAGGCTGAATACAGAATACTAAGTGGTTTGGAAAATTGCAATACTGAATATCCAAGAAGGCTGCTATTATATCCCACTGCTGGGATAGTTTCTCCAAAACTGTATCTGGAGCATACTGCACTTTGCTCGTCAGCAGCAATGCAGATTGGATTAGATGATACTCAGTAACCAGTTCGTGTCAGATATTTTGTTTTTCAAACCCGTCTCACGGTTCCAAAAGCAGATCTATACTTCAACTGGAGAGATACCTTTAATGATTTTTTTGTGAAACATCTACTGGTGCAACTGAGGGTGAGACGGATAAGACTGATTTATACAGCGTGATGGCAAACGGCATAACACTTATGCAGATACGCCCTCTTCATTATTGTTTATATATATTAAAATTAGAAGGCTAAAGTACCAAAGGACTGAACACATTGCTCGAAGGACAACAAAGGAAGAAAGGTTTTTTACTAGGTTTGGTACTCTTCAAATATATAAAATATATATTTATAATTTTGGTAGGTGGTAGAACAATCGTTCGTCTGGGGAAGTACCACTGCCGCCCTCATAATCCACCGTAAAGCAGTTGTTGTATTTCGGTTGGAGAGGTGCGGTTGCCAGGCACACATATAGCGAGGCGACCGTCTTAGTCCTCAGGAG